>JACEEZ010002222.1:0-10000 GCA_016584305.1 Chionoecetes opilio
CACCCGTGTGAAGAAATTAGTTTTCAGCTCACGAATATGGAAGTTCCTATTGTTGCAATTGAAAAGTGACAGATATGCTTGAAAATTAGTTTTTAGAATGTGGGATCCCTGAACACGAATCTAATTGTTTTATTCAAGAAAATCCCTTTTTCGAAATTAACATACACATATTCCTAAAAATCCAAATTTGATTTGCAGAAAACAATTCCAGTTCGTTTCAGCATGCCTACTATTAGGAACAAATTTTAAAGAATCTATGCGTATTTAAAAAAATATTCATAATTGGCACTATTTTTGAGGACAGATTGCTTGAAATTAGTCCTAGAAGTTTTGGGCATGCTGAACACGAATCTAATGTTTTATTTACAATGATTAAAGCCCTATTTCAGCCAATTCAAAATAACATACTAATATTCCTTAAAAACCCCAAAATTAAAATTTAAAACAGAAACTAAATTCCCAGATTCTTTCAGCATCCCCAAAAAAACTATTAGGAACAAATTTTCAAGCAAATCTATGCGTATTTAAAAACATTCATTAATTGCAAAATTTTTGGAGGACAGATTTGCTTGAAAATTAATTCCTTGCATTTCTTGGCATGCTAACACGAATCTAAATATTTTTTAGTTACAATGATTAAAGCCCCTATTTCAGCCAATTCAAATGCAACTTAATTACCTTAAAAATCCAATTAAAATTGAAACTAAAGCAATTCAGAATTCATTTCAGCATGCCAAAACTATTAGGAACAAATTTCCAAGCAAATCTTATGCGTATTTAAAAAAAATTCCTAATTGGCAAAATTTTGGGACAGATTTGCTTGAAAATGAATTCCTATGTTCGGCATGCAACACGAATCTCAATTAGTTTTCCCATTTACAATGATTAAAAGTCCTATGCCAAATTTTCCAAAAGGGTCAAACTTCAACAAATTCGAAAAAAATTTGGGAAACTTAAAACAATCAATTCTCTTGACCCCAAAAATTGGAAAAAATTTTTATCAATTATGGAAAAAAAACTAATGGCAATTTTTGGGCAGTGGTGAAAGCATGCTGAAACAATTGGGAATCATTTAGTTAAAGAAAAGCCCCTTTTTGCAATTAAAGGAAAACCCATATTTTAAAACCGAGAAAAGGAAAAAAAACGAAGCAGAGGTTCAGATGTGAAGAAGGAACAAAAAGAAATAGGAAAAAAAAGAGAAGAGAAGGGGAGAGAGAAAAGAGGAGAGAGGAGAGAGAGAAGAGAGAGAGAGAGAGAGAGGAGAGAGAGAGAGAGAGAGAGGGGGAGGAGAGGGAGAGAGAGAGGGGGAGAAGGGAGAGAGGAGAGAGAGAGAGAGAGAGAAAAGAGAGAGAGAGAAGCAAGAGAGAGAGAGAGAAGAGAGAGAGACGAGAGAGAGAGAGGGGAGAGAGAGAGAGAGGAATTAAAAGGGGATTAAGAATGGAATGTGTGCGCGCTTTAGGAAATGTTCTTCCTTACCTTACCGTCTGTATTATAAATTTTTTTTTTTTTCTTTTCTCTCTCTATCTCTCTTTCTCCTTTAGTGTCTATCTTATTATTAATTCCCCCTTCTCTTTTTTCCTCTCCCTCTCTCACTCTCATTCTCTCTCATTATATCTTCTCTCATCCTCTCCTCCGATTTCCCTCTTCCCAATACTTTCTTTTTATTATTTTCTTATTCTCTCTCTCTCTCTCTCTCTCTCCTCTTCTCTCTCTCCTCTCTCTCTTCTCTCTGTGACGGACACTGTCGAAAAAACGCGCGATCAAGTCCCGGGTTGAGGAGGAACGCTTGATGACGGTTTGTCCAAGGGCCAAATTGACTAGTGTAACGGGATTGGCCAGTGTACGGTATGACCTGATACCAATTGTCTTGGGGTCTTATAATGACTTGGGACGCAAATGCCTTGTGGATCAAATGACTTCATTAAACAATCGCTTCAGTACCATTTGACCTGCACCCGGGAAAGGGGAGTGATGTTCGAAAATGTCAGGAATCGTGGCATTGGCCTCTACTGGAAATAGCCCAAACTGAGTAGCAAGTCCAGTATACAGTAGTCTTTGGACATGCACTAACACACAACATAGATTAGGAACAGAAAAAATACCCCCAATGTAGTCCCAATGTAGTACTTAAAAAAAAAAAAAAAAAAAAAAAAAAAAAAAAAAAAAAAAAAAAACACTGCAACAAACAAAAAAACCCACCGACTCCAACGTTTAAAAAAAAAAAAAAAAAAAAAAAAAAAAAAAAAAAAAAAACCAGACTGCAACAAACAAAAAAACCCACCGACTCCAACGTAAAAAAAAAAAAAAAAAAAAAAAAAAAAAAAAAAAAAAAAAAAAAAAAAAAAAAAAAAAAAAAAACAGACTGCAACAAAACAAAAAAACCCACCGACTCCAACGTATAAAAACAAAAAAAAAAAAAAAAAAAAAAAAAAAAAAAAAAAACGACTAACGAAAAAAAAAAAAAAACCTAGACTCCAACGTAAACAAAATAAATAAGAAGAAACAAAGAATAAACTTTACCCATTACAAAAAAAGTCAATTAGTTTTAAAAGTTGTAGTGCAATTTACACACACACACACAACAAAATAATAATAATATAATCAGAGACGTGCAAGGCTAAATTGCGTAAATATAAATGAAAAAAAACACATTAATTTATCAGACAAAAATGAACATGAAAAGAGCAAGACAGGTAAATAAATAAAAATATATATATACGCGTCTATAAAAAAAAACGTAAGCGAGAGCATGAAAAAAAAAGGTTATGAGTTGAGAGAACTTCATTTAACGGGGATAAAAGTTGAGTCAACGCTTCTTGGCGCGAGAGGTGAGCACTGGAAGGACACACCTGCAGTAGGGGGGGGGCAGGTTAATGAAGACACGAAGGAGGGAAGGGGGGAGAGATTTTCAGTGCCTGTGAAAGCCTCGCCAAGACCAATATCAGGAGACACGAGGCAAAGTAGACTTAATTCACAGAGAGACACACCCTTCCTTCCTGCCTCCCTCCCTCTCTCCTATTCCTCCTTCCTTCCTTCCTTCCTTCCTTCCTTCCTTCCTTCCTTCCTTCCTTCCTTCCTTCCTTCCTTCCTTCCTTCCTTCCTTCCTTCCTTCCTTCCTTCCTTCCTTCCTTCCCTTCCCTTCCCTTCCCTTCCCTTCCATCCCATCCCATCCATCCATCCATCCATCCATTCTCCCTCCCTCCCTCCCTCCCTCCCTCCCTTCCTTCCTTCCTTCCTTCCTTCCTCCCCTCCATCTCTCTCTCTTTTGGCACCTCCCTCACTTGCCTCTCTCTTAATGGAAGGTGAGGAGAGATGAGGAGAGCAGGGTGACGGAAATGAGGAGGGGAGAGGAAAGGGACTATGAGAGGAAGGGGAGGACGAGGAGACAGGAGAATATGCAATAAAGGGGATGTGTTCGGTGGGTTGAGAGGGACTTGGGTGCGGGGGGAGGGGTTTTGGGTGGGGGGGAGGGGTTTTGGGTAACACTACGGCTGTGCAAAGTTTTCCTTGATTAGTAGCGTGAAGGACATGGTGCAAACATCCCTTGGGCGCGGCGAGGGAGGAGGAAGAGGAGGAGGCGATGAAAGACTAACTGCGAATAGGATTACAATATTGTCTGACATTTTAACAGTGAATTTGTGTCATTTTAACATTTATTTTATCTTTGTTAAATGTTTCCACAATTTAAGTATTTAAGTATAAAGTTTTGTTAAGAAGTTAATGGCTTTGAAGAGGATGTGCAAAAGTAATTACATGGTTATTTAACTGAACGAGGGTACTTTTGCATACGTTGTAGTGGAACAGACGCTACGAACTCCGCCATAACAACCAACACAAAAACTAACCACAACTTTTTCGACACGTGACGTAAATGTAGCAAATACTTTTTGTGTGTGTGTGGGGGGGAGAGTCACGGCAGGAAATGCTGGTCTGGGAGTAACGCAACTGTTGTAAAACCTACACGCCTTTATATCTCATAACATTTTCATGATGATTTTTCATACGCATACGTCTTATAAGAGGAATATACGATGTCTTGTGTAGTAAATGAGGAAAATAAATCAACGTCGATGACAACAAAATTAAAAATACAATCAACTATTTTTTTTTGTGTGCACGATTCAGGATGGAAATGTTACAGACTGATGAGTTAAACTGCTTTTGTTTTTCACACAATATATAGAGCGGTGATTAGCGGACTTTATTTATCGTAGGCCCGTCAGGTTGGCAAGGTTGGTAGAGACGTGAGTTCGCAATGTGCAGCGTCCCTGTGCATTCGGTCAGCGGTTCGAGTCCGCCTAGTTCGTGCTGACGTGGCGGCGCTTTGTATAGTCAATAACCTTGTAGTTGGTACTTGCAAAGTGTCTAGATAGGATGAAAATCTTATCTTCTCTCTTATTTATCGTAGAGTTTTGACATAGTTTCCCCCGCAGCCCAGGACGTCCGCGCGAGCTTCATGCCCAAGCTAAGGCCAAGGGAGAATCCTCCCTTAGCCTTGGCCCAAGCTACCCTCACGAAGCTGGACTGAAGGTCGCGCGTCTTCAAGGCTTCAGTGTCTTTCTTGTCCTGCTTGTCGTCGTCGCGTGGCTGTTTACTCAATTTTTTTTCCGTCGGGTTGATGAGACGCCGCCTTCGCCCCTGACTGGCTGGTGGGATGAGCCTCAACTTGTTGCCTGTACCTCGTGACTTTCCGTCGCCTCTATGCTCTGCTCCAGACCTGCACTTTTTCTGACACATTTTCTTATATAAAATTTCGGTTCAACTGCAGTTTAATGCATTACAAGAGAGGTAGTTCTCACCGTCCTCAAATTGTAGATCTGACAATTTGCAGCATTTCTTAGGTTACGCAATCAATGCCCTGTCTAGGTTAGTTAACTAGCGGGGGATCTGGGGGGGCTGCCCCCCATTAGTGTCAGGAGAGTATAGGTCAATAGGGAGTATTATACTAAACTACAGTTTTACAAAATTTCTAACGTGCTGACGAATTGGGTTTTAGTCATGGTAATGGATGTGATACATTATTCGCTCTTGGTGTTCAACATCGTGTGGTAAGTTATATTACTGATCAAATATTCCTTTTACATTTATTACCACAACAATAAATTACGGTGTTGTAATTATTTATCCCATTTCAAATATAATAAGTAATTCAATAATAAAGTTTACTCACTTAATACAGAGTGGGTGTCCTGCCTCGTACCGCCACCCTAAATGTCATCCTATCCTGCCTCCTGGCCCGTGGTTGTGATCCGGGTACTTACAGGGTGGTTTGGATTTAAATCAAGTTGATTTTAATCACTGATTTAAATCATGATTTAAATCAAATGATTTTTTTCTTCAAATCACTGATTTAAATCATAACCTTATAATTATTTGAAGACGAGAGGGGAAAGAAGGAAATTAAGCCAATGGGCTTTATGAACACCAATTCTATTATTGTAGTATAATTATATCATAATGAGACACAATGAGTGGTGCGGGGAATCCACTGTGGCACTTTTAGACAGCAAATTGCCATGTGGCTGTTTTTCACAGCAGAAATATTTTTTTTCTCTAATTATATATATATATATATATATATATATATATATATATATATATATATATATATATATATATATATAAAAGAGAGAGAGAGAGAAGAGAGAGATAGAGAGAGAGAGAGAGAGAGAGAGAGAGAGAAAGAGAGAGAGAAGAGAGAGATGAGAGAAGAGAGATATATACCGTATATATATATATATATATATATATATATATATATATATATATATATATATATATATATATATATATTATATGTTTTTTGTTTTGTTTTTTGTTGTTGTTGTTGTACTGTACAAAAAGCCACACTACTGTAACCCAAAGTTGAATGTGCATGTTGCTTTTATTTATAAAAAGCCAAAGTGATATTAACCTAAGTTTAATATGCATTATGATTAAATAATTATCAAACAAAAAATATAATTCTCTTGTTTAACCACGAAGTAATTATTACTACAACAAAAAATCCATTGATTCCGATTGACTTCCATTGCATTGAATTTTATGAAATATAAAATATGTAAATTCATCGGTATTTCATGTTATATGCATTTTTCACTCACGTATTCTTTCTCTTTATAGTTATAAATATGCTAGATAATATCCTGTAGTAGTTAGATTTCATGTAGAACATCAATCTAATAAAAAAAAATCGATTTAAATGAAATAAATCTGATTTAAATAAAATAAATCGGATTTTTTAGATTTTTTTTTTTTTTAAATACAAAAAATCAACAACCCTGGTACTTACCCATGGATAGCGAGCCGAGGTCTTGTACTTGAGTCCCGGCGGTATACTTATGGTGCCGCTCGAATGTCTTCTTGACGAGTATGCTGCAGTATATAAGTCCGTTGGGCACTACCACTGATATGTGAGTATTTTCTTCTGTTCTTTATCCTTCGACGGTCAGCTAGTAACTGCCGCCCTTCCTTCTCGCTGCATCGTTAGCGAGTCGAAACACTGAAACATACGCGTGAACGAAACAAAACACTCTTTACCCTTACTTCATTAAACTATCGACAATTCCTCTATTGTGATGGAAATTATGATCAGTATTAGTAATCATCCGTTACTTACTATATAGAAAACCCATACTATATAAAACAAATGACATTATGCGCCTTTTCTCGTATACTGGTTTGAGTTGATTCGCAGCTTCAACTCAGTGTTAGCAGTCTCTCCCTTCTAGTTAAGTTCCTCTGACGGAATCTAGATGGCGTTATATTTAGGTGGGGTGGAATATTCCCCACACATGTGTAAACACTATAACTAACTGTAAACACCACACTATATGTATAAACAGTAATCACACATACAACTCTCCTAGTATAAGTTTTCCATATTATATTCACAGCGAGAAAAGGTGACTATAAGGAAGAAGGAGGTAGCGTGACAGCGGTGAACAGTAGTCATTCAATAAACAAATCATCGTCAGTTGATGCACACACATTAAGGGCCACGTGTTTACCCTGTTGTGTGTACACCTCACCTTTAATGCACATCTGGCCGTCACGCCCACACACAGGTGGGCGTGAGAGGTCTGGGAGGAAGGAAGGAAGCTGGCGGCCGTGCTGAGAGAAGAGATGGGGGGAGGATGGCAGTGTCCAAGCCGTCTGGCATTGTAGAGGCGGTTCAAGTTCAGAACAATCGTCCAAAGGTTGTAAACAAGGGTGTCTTACGTTCACACTCGTTAGGATGTTGGCGAGGGAAGACGAGGCGAGGATGACTGAAGATGTGGCAACAAGAGGTGATTGTTATGACTTTGATGAGAATTATGGGAATCATTATTCATTCATATGGACACAAAACTTCAGATCTTTGCTTCCCGTGCAGGAGAGGATGAAGCAACCAGTTTTTTCATGTGACATTGGGTGCTCAAGATGACAACCCGAGTAGATATCCCTCGCCCCGCCACGACATATCATAGCCAGGAGGACGGCAACACCTCGACATGGAGGCGCCGTGACGGGAGAGAGGACCAGCAGTGTCTCTAGGAGTCCTCCCTCAAAGAAAACGGTGATTAGGTACGCAACACCATACAGACAGGTAGAGACGCCGTGATTACAGAGACGCTCCAACCCTTTGTGCAGGAAGAGATGATGAAGCGAGTGAATGCTGCTTCCTGAAGGAGAATCGTCCTCATAGTGTCTAATAATACGTGTTATGTGTTTGGCGTTCTAATTCTGACATCAAAGCACACATACATCAGAAGCATAAGGTCGCTATGGAATCAATACTTCAGTCTACCGGAGATAACACTATAGTCGCCACGTGCCCTAATGTCGCCAGGCGCCACATATGACGAATTATAGCATCACTACTGATTTGTATGTGTCACTGAAGATGATACACAGTAGTTTATATCATGACTGTATGTATAATTATCCTGTTTCAATGTTGTTTTATGCTTTGTATCTGCAAGTATATACGGTTTCAAATTTCCCTACTCGTTTTTTTTTCGGGCAAAGACGACGGCGGGAGGACACTCAGAACATAAACACTAGCTGGCGATCTTAGTATAGGTCGCCACTCGGTTGATATTTTGGTAATTTGTTCATTTATTGCCATACTATGACACAGATGAAGACACAAAATGACACAGACTCTCCAGATAGCCCCTTCTACTACCTAACTGTCCTGAAATCATGGATGTAGAAATGTAAGTATTAACGCCACCACACGTCTGTAAACAAAAAAAGAAACGTTGTCCTGGCGACTTTAGTGTTATCTACGGTAGATCAGCGGTATATAACGTAACAAGCACGAAACAATGATGTAACCCAAGGCTAAGGGAATCTCCTCCTTGGCCTTGGATGTAACCAATAGTTGTATCTACGTAAGTAAATTTTCGAGCATGAACTTAAACCTCAAACTGTATCGATAATTCAAAGCTTATGGATTTACTGATCTCATTTAATGCTTAATTATTCTATATTCTTATTTGTCTTTGGTGATTATGATGTAAACAAAAAAATAGGAGAATATAAAAACTCGTGTATTAAGCTGCAGTTTGAATTACAGTGGATCACATAACAAAAAACAACAACAAAAAAATCAATTAGTAAACTACTGCTTGATATATAAAAGGTCTAAAATAAGTATCAATAACCTAAAGGAAGATATTTCATTCCCACAGTTATATTCCTATTATATATTACTATTATATTTCATTCCTTATATGCATCTCTCTCTCTCTCTCTCTCTCTCTCTCTCTCTCTCTCTCTCTCTCTCTCTCTCTCTCTCTCTCTCTAATCATCACATGCATCACCACCGGCCTTTACAAATCATCCATTTCTTTCTCTAACTCTCTTTTATCACCCATTATATCCTTCGCCATCCATCGTCTGGCCTCTCCTCCCTCCTCTTCTCTCACCTGTCTCTCAACACCTGGGCGCCTAATTAGGGACGGCAGCCTTACTTAATGACCTGACACTCCTTTCTTAGTCGGAAGGTAAAGTGGGAGGGGGGAGGGGTGTTAATGTAGGGGAGGGGAAGGGGGGAAGGGGGGGGGGAAGGGGGGGAAGGGGGGAATGGTAAAGGGGGGTGGAGTTGAAGGCTGAGAGTAAGAATGAATGACTGAAGTAAGGAAAGAGAGAGAGAGAGAGAGAGAGAGAGAGAGAGAGAGAGAGAGAGAGAGAGAGTAAAAAGGTACAAACAATAAATTACAGTAGACGAATAATGGAAGGAAAGGAAGGCTGGAAATGATGGAGGAAGAGAAAATGAAAAATATGAATGATATGAAATGAGCTGAAAGTTGAACCAGCATGAAGTCCGAACAATGAACATCAGCGAAAAAATAGTCATTGAAGGAAAATGAGAATAATGACGCAAAAATACTCCACAAAATAACACTAATGACCATAATAACGATGGGCACATGAGGAAAAAAAGACATAATGATCCATCCAACAAATAATCGAAAAGGAAGAAAAAAAGGGCAAAAATTTGAGTAGTGTATTTTTTTTAACAAGGAAAAATCATGCCCCCTTGCTCTTACGACTGATATTTGATCAAGGAAGAAAGGAAGAAAATTTTCAGTCCTATCTAGACCTTTTTGCAAGTACCAAACCTACCAAGTTTTGACTATCAAGCGCGCCACGTCGCACGAATTATGCAGACCGAACCGCTGACCGAATGCCACAGGACGCTGCACATTCAGAGAAAGGGAATACTACGGGATTCTTCCAATCTAGGTGTATTTATCATAGTTAACCATATGCCAGGTAAACCTAGGCATCATTGAAGAGGAATATAAGTCTAGAATGATGTTTTATTTTATCATAGCTAACTTAAGGTAAACATAAGCATATTGAACGCATGAAAACTTAAGATAATGGAACCGAAAAAAATGCTATAGCTAAAAGAAAATCATTAAAACGAAAATATTGAAAAAAAGAATATATAGAAACAGAAAATGCAATAAAAAAATCTTATCGTCGTGCGTTGGGTGGAATTACA
>JACEEZ010002222.1:22500-30000 GCA_016584305.1 Chionoecetes opilio
TTAAGTGTGTTTTTCTGAGACTTGAGTGAAAATTTGAGAGAAAAGAAAAACAAAAGATTCGTACTGAGTAAAAAAGGGATATCATAAGTGTGTATTTCTTGAGACTTGAGTGAAAATTGGAGAGAAAAGGAAAAAAAAGATTCGTACTGAGTAAAAAAGGAAAATCTGAAGTGTGTATTTCTTGAGACTTGAGTGAAAATTTGAGAGAAAAGAAAAAAAAAAGATTCGTACTGAGTAAAAAAGGGATATCATAAGTATGTATTTCTTGAGACTTGAGTGAAAATTTGAGAGAAAAGAAAAAAAAAGATTCGTACTGAGTAAAAAAGGGATATCTTAAGTGTGTATTTCTTGAGACTTGAGTGAAAATTGGAGAAAAAAAAAAAAAAGATTCGTACTGAGTAAAAAAGGAAAATCTAAAGTGTGTATTTCTTGAGACTTGAGTGAAAATTGGAGAGAAAAGGAAAAAAAAAGATTCGTACAAGTCAAAAATGTTTATCATCGAACCATATAAAGTTGAAAAAAATAACTAAAAAGCAGATGATTAAGAAAATACATAAATATTAATGAGTACTATTGATGCCAAAACTAATCCATTCATCAATCTCATAATTCACATTAATGGATACATAGGAGTCCTTAAGTACCTAATTATGGTTATTTTGTAATGCTTTAGACATGTTCATTATTAAAGCTCATCATCATTATATTATCTCTTTCTTGGTCCATACTATGATCATATTATTTACGATTTTCTGACTTTCTTTTTCATTATTAGGAAAACGAATACTACTTTCTGGCGTTTCCTACCTTTTTATTCTCCTTTTTTCACGACTTTCGGTTACGCCTTTCACCTACACCCTCTTCTTCTCTTCTATATCCTCCTCCTCCTCCTCCTCCTCCCTATGTATTCCTCCTCCTCCTCCTCCTCCTCCTCCTCTTCTTCCTCCTCTTCCTCCTCCTCCCCTACCTTGTATTCCTCCTCCTCCTCCTCCTCCTAGCCTCCTCCCTCCTCTCCTCTCTTCCTCTTCCTCTTCCTCCTCCTCCTCCTCCTCCTCCTCCTCCTCCTCCCTCCCCTATGTATTCCTCCTCCTCCTCCTCCTCCTCCTCCTCCTCCTCCTCCTCCTCCATACACTACCATTGATCGTTTCTTAAGGGGGGATGAAAGACCGCCTAATTAACCCCTAATCCATTTTTCATTTTTCAACAGGGTCGGATATTAATTTCGTGGATTAATTATATTAGATTAAAATTTGACCTCCATATTTTACTTCTCCTATGGCGTTCTATGTCTTCGTCTGAATGAGATGGCGAAGCTTAGGGTTATTTCCTTTACAATTCACTACTTTCATTTACTGTTGGCCAGAGGTAATTGGATTTAGACGGACACACATACACACATACACGCGCACACACACACACACACACACACACACACACACACCACACACACACACACACGTCATAATAAGCACTCAAAGACACAAACATTTTTCCTTTTTTCTTTCAACACAAAAATGAGAATGGCTCGAGGAGGCAAGGAAACATAATTTAGGGGAAAAACAAAGCAGCTGAAAACCGCCCTCAAAAAGGACAGCAAGACGAGGGCCACAAATAGGGGGGCAGGGGAGGGGGGGCAGGGGGACAGGGAGGGGACAGGGGGGTTAGGGGGCAGGGGATGGGGAGAAGGGGGTTTATTTAAGCCCAAAAAATGTCCAGATATTCATTTTCAACTTCGTGCCATAAAATCTGAATCAAAAATTAATTCAAGATCCAAAAGTTTTCTATGAATGTTCTCGTTTTCTTCTCATATATCTTTTCTCTCTCAGCCATCCTAGTGATGTTTACTGAAGGAGAGAGAGAGAGAGAGAGAGAGGAGAGAGAGAGAGAGAGAGAGAGGAGAGAGAGACGAGAGGAGAGAGAGAGAGAGAGAGAGAGAGAGAGAGAGAGGAGAGAGAGAGGGGAGAAAAAAAAAAAAGAAGTAAACTATATATATTAAAACGTAACAAAATGGAAATAATCTGGAGGGAAGAAAAGAGAGAGAGAGAGAGGAGAGAGAGAGAGAGAGAGGAGAGATGAGAGAGAAGAGGAGAAGGAGAAGAGAGAGAGAGAGAGAGAGAGAGAGAGAGGAGAGAGAGAAGAGAGAGAGGAGAGGAGAGAGAAGGAGAGAGGAGAGAGAAGAGAGAAGAGGAGAGGAAGAGGAGAGAGGAGGAGAGAGATAGAGAGAGAGAGAGAGAAGAGAAGAGAAGAGACGGGAGAAGAACAAGCTGGGTGAAGGGGAAGGAGTACTGAGATGTAAGTGATCGAGGAGAAAAAGAAGATGTGTAAGTGAAGGAGGAGAAAATGGATGCGAGATCAATAATGGAAAAAAAAAGGCTTAGGAAAGGAGATAGAGATGAAATTGGGCAAAAGCACGGTGAGAGGAGAAAGTATAGGAGTAAAAGGGAAGGCGTATTTTAGTACACTGACATGACTCGTGCTTCCCATCTCTAGGTTGTTAAAGGTATTTGTCTATTTTCTAAAGGGGCAGATAAGGATCAAACTTAGAGGTAATGGGAAAAAAAGAAGGGCATACAAAGGGAGGAGGAGAGGAGAGTAGGATGAAATTGAGGTACGAATGAAGGTCAAGTGATGGAGGAGAGAAAAATAAGGATAAGGAGTGTAAGTAAGGGAAACAAAGGAGTAAGGACAGTGGGGATCAAGTTAGAGACATTGGAAGAAATGAAGGAATACAGAGGGAGAAGAACAGGAGGATGATAAGATAAGATAAGATAAGATTTTCATCCTATCTAGACACTTTGCAAGTACCAACTACAAGGTTATTGACTATACAAAGCGCCGCCACTGACCGAATGCACAGGGACGCTGCACATTGCGAGCTCACGTCTCTACCAACCTTGCCACCCTGACGGGCTCTAAAGGGGCAGGAATCAGGTATAATTCAAGTAATGAACCTTATATAATTCACAGAACAAAAACAGTACTAAGTAATATGACCAAAACACAATTACTCTTCTTGTATCTAAGTATAATTTGTTACTTTAGCTCACCAGTAACGCTTTGGTTTCTTCAAGTCATCGTCGTAGAGTTGTGAATCTCATATGGAAGGATCGAGGTACACGCCCTTATAGCATGTTGGTTTATAATACATGTTCAGTCTTCTCAAGTGTAGTTTAAGGCGAGTGAAAGGACGAGGACGAGGACGAGGACGAGGACGTAAGGTTGTCGACTCCTCTATTGAAACACTTGAATAAAAATGAGTTTAATCTTAATTTCGATACTATGCAGGTAAGATTTTCCCAAATTTCTGCTTTTAAATACACCAGATGGTATTTCTTGCAAAAGTGAAATATGCATAATAAAACTGTTGAAACTAGAACCATTAACTTGCATATATAAACCTACTTGCACTAGAAACATACAAATAAATGTACTTGATTGCTATGTTTTCTGGGGGGGTAACATTTCCATATTTTCTGCTTTTGAATACACTATGTGGTATTTTCTGCAGGAGTGAAATAAACATGCATAATAAAGCAGAAGCACTGTTATTTTATGTTTCTGCTGGTAAATTTCTTCCTTTCTTCTTTTTACACTATTTGTTTTTCGGGCGTATTTTTGATACGTAATAAAGCATATCACTGTTGTTAAATTTTCCCTTTTCCCTGTCTTTCATTTTTTTCTTTGCATTTTCTAAATTAATTTAATTATTTTTGGACTATTTTTTGACGTTTACCTGGGATTCCATTGTTAGAAAATTTCCTATCGTCCATCTTTCTTTTCTTTTGCATCTTTCTAGACGAAATGAAAATGATAATATCGACTAAATGTTTCTCGCGTAGTAACAACAGGGCAGCAGGTCCGCGCCACCACATCACACCCTATCATCCCATCACGTCACACCCGCACAGCACATCACACCCAATCATCCCATCACGATCACACCCCAGCCACAGTCACATCACACCCAATCATCCATCACGTCACACCCGCACAGCACATCACACCCAATCACCCATCACGTCATCACCCCGCACAGCACATCCACCCAATCATCCCATCACGTCACACCCGCCACAGCACCATCACACCCAATCAGCCCATCACGTCACACCCCACAAGTCCCCCATCACAACACCAATCAGCCATCACGTCATATCACACCCAATCATCCCATCACGTCACACCCGCACAGCACATCACACCCAATCAGCCCATCACGTCATATCACACCCAATCATCCCATCACGTCACACCCGCACAGCACATCACACCCAATCAGCCCATCACGTCATATCACACCCAATCAGCCCATCACGTCACACACCGCCAACAGCACATCAACACCCAATCAGCCCATCACGTCATATCACACCCAATCAGCCCATCACGTCACACCCGCCACAGCACATCACACCCAATCAGCCATCACGTCACATCACACCCAATCAGCCCATCACGTCAATACACCAATCAGCCCATCACGTCACACCCAATCAGCCCATCACGTCACATCACACCCAATCAGCCCATCACGTCACATCACACCCAATCAGCCCATCACGTCATATCACACCCAATCAGCCCATCACGTCACATCACACCCAATCAGCCCATCACGTCACAACCCAATCAGCCCATCACGTCACATCACACCCAATCAGCCCATCACGTCACATCACACCCAATCAGCCCATCACGTCCATCACCCAATCAGCCCATCATGCACATCACACCCAATCATCCCAATCCCACGTCACATCACACCCAATCAGCCCATCACGTCACATCACACCCAATCAGCCATCCATCCACGCACAATCATACCCAATCAGCCCATTCACAGTCACACATAAACACCCAATCAGCCCACATCACGCACACACATCACACCCAATCAGCCCATCACGTCACATCACCCCAAATCAGCCCAATCAGTCACACTCACACCCAATCAGCCCATCACGTCACACCCAATCAGCCCATCACGTCACATCACACCCTAATCAGCCCATCATCCACGTCAACAATCACACCCAATCAGCCCATCACGTCACACCCAATCAGCCCATCACGTCACCCCCCAACACCCACACCACCAACCATATTCCCCAAGCCCATCACGTCACACCCAATCAGCCCATCAATGTCCACATCACCACACCAACCTCAGCCCATCACGTCATATCACACCCAATCAGCCCATCACGTCACACCCAATCAGCCCATCACGTCACATCACACCCAATCAGCCCATCACGTCACATCACACCCAATCAGCCCATCACGTCACATCACACCCAATCAGCCCATCACGTCACATCACACCCAATCAGCCCATCACGTCACATCACACCCAATCAGCCCATCACAGCACATCACACCCAATCAGCCCATCACGTCACATCACACCCAATCAGCCCATCACATCACATCACACCCAATCAGCCCATCACATCACATCACACCCAATCACCCCATCACGTCACATCACACCCCATCACGTCACATCACACCCAATCAGCCCATCACGTCACATCACACCCAATCAGCCCATCACGTCACACCCGCACAGGTATGAGTGATCTGCTTTGTGTGTGTTTTTCTACTTTTTTTGGGTGAGTGAGGAGGGTCGGTTTCAAATCCCCAATTTACATATAAAGTGAGTTTTCCGCGGCTTATTCTGTGTCCCTTTCTTCATATTCTTTCTAGTTTTACCCTCTATTTTTTTAACCCGTTCAGTTTTCTTATTGTTTCTATCTATTTCAATATGTTGGTGCTTTGCTCTTCATCCTTCATACCATTTTATCATCCCTTGTATAGCTATCGTAAAGGGAAACAGAATGCATGATCATAAAAAGTAGACATGTTGTTGGATGGGATTAAGTTGAGATAGTACGAGTTGGTCCGAAAAGGTTGAAAAAACGTGTTAGTTTCTTTTCCAATTGGTATTTTGTTTGTATACCTGAGAGAGAGAGAGAGAGAGAGATGAGAAGCAGAGAGAGAGAGAGAGAGAGAGAGAGAGGAGAGAGAGAGAGAGAGAGAGAGAGAGAGAGAGAGAGGAGAGAGAGAGGTGGGCGAAGAGGCTTTACATTTATTTGCATTTCGTTATTTCATCTCTCTCTCTCTCTCTCTCTTTCTCTCTCTCTCTCTCTCTCTCTCTCTCTCTCTCTCTCTCTCTCTCTCTCTCTCTCTCTCCCTCTCTCTCTCTCTCTCTCTCTCTGTCTCCAGTATTTATTATTTTGTTTCTAACCATTCTCTAACTATTACTTCTTCCCCCTCCCCTCCCTCACCCCTTTCATCCTTCTCTTAACTTCTCTCTTCCTAAAATAATTATCTCATGTACATATTTAACGACTCGGAAATTGGAACTCAGGTGGGTACACAATCCTCTTTCATGTTACCGTCTATTTACGTTCCAAAGCAGCAGTGAGAGAGAAATAAGAGAGGGAGAAAAAGAAAGGGTAGATGACTGATATTCAATTTTCCTTTTTCTTTTTGTGTAGGTGAATCGATAATATGCCTTCTTTTTTTCATCGTTAAAAATATGTAGCTTGACATGTCGCTAATTTTGTCGCCTCACCTGTCCTCTTGAAGCCTAATTACAGGTGATGTTTCCAGGTAAACTTTCCTGCTTGTCTTCATGGAGGAAAATTTGGATTTTTTTTAACCCCCTTTGAGACCCAGAACGTAATTTCCATTGTAATTTGGGTACCATTAGATGATTTTTAGTGACTATAAGAAATATTTTATAGATATGACCTGTTTAGTATCCTTGTCCACTAACAAATTTGGTATATTCAGTTACTTTTCGTAATTTTATGGCTAACAACAGACGATTTTTTATAGCAAAGGAAAAATCAGGCGTGAAGGGGTTAATAAGATCTTACATATATCTATATCGAAGATTTTCTTATAGGTGGTTTGTTGAATAACGTATTATTTGTTCTTGTTTTCTTATATGTATTAATTTTTCTAATGAATATCCTCCATTATTTTATCTCTTTTAGGATTTTGCATTATTTTTAGCTTTTATTCACTATGTTCAATGACAGATAATTTTGCCCTTCACTGAAATTCACTAACTATTATGCATATTAACAACCCTGAACGTCATGATAATTTTTCTCGCACGTGAGGAAATAACATAAAAAGAAATATTTCAAAATTCAACTGCCGGGAACTCCAATTTGAGGCCACGAATCATCACACACACAACAAAAAAGGGATGACTGTACATGCATTTATATCTACACATTTTCTCCCTGTGAGGACGAACCCATGAGAGCAGGTGTTGGGGTGGCTCGAGGCACCTGTTCGAACCCGCATCGCTGGCTGTGGCTTTGACTTCGACGGACTGATCCCATAAAAAACGGACAACAACTCAAACGGAAACTCAACTTTTTTCTCAACGCCCTCCTAAAAAAATAGATAATAAGGAAAAAAACATCCGTATCACTCAAGGCATCTAATATTTCTTCACAAAAAAGCCTCGTCGTGCAG
>JACEEZ010002222.1:35000-45000 GCA_016584305.1 Chionoecetes opilio
CCAAGAATCCAGCTTAAGTGAATAGACTATAGTGCATACCTGCAAATTTCTTGAGCCCATGACGTATAAAAGAAGAAGAAAAAACCATGTTCCTAATCTGCGAAAAGATGTTATCCTAAAAATTGTAATACTAAAAAAAGAAGAAAAAAAACTGAACTACAAGTAAAAGAAAAACACGCATAGAAAGAGAATAAGAAAGAAAGACAAGAAAGAAATAACAGTTAGTAGAGCATACCTACACATTTCTTAAAGCCATAACGTAAAAAGAAAATAAATACACATAAAAAAGGTTCCTATATTAACCCAAAAAAAATGTATCCCGAAAAAAATTTAATAAAAAAAAAAAAAAAAAAAAAACGTTCCTATTAGCCTACGAAAAAATGGTGTCCTTAAAAAATTATTAATGCTACAAAAAAAAAGCAAAATATGACGTAGGTGGTAGAGCCCCAAAACGCGTCGAAATAAGAGATACGGGAGGTGTGGAAAAAAAAAAAATTACATGTTCCTATTAACCAACGGAAAAAAATGTTATCCCTAAAAATTAGCTACTAAAAAGGAAAAGAAAAAACACATGTTCCAATAAACCTACGAAAAAAAGTTATTCTAAAAATGTATAATACTAAAAATAGAAGCAAAATATAACGCAGGTAGGGCCCAAAAGCACGTCACAAATAAATTACAACGCTAAAAAAAATAACAGAAAAAAGGAAACCATAACCTAGGTAGGGCCCCAAAACGCGTCAAAATAAGAGGTAGGGCAGGTGTGGCCTTAATTTGGGGCCAACAGGTGGTCAACAGGTGGTACCCAGGTGGGTTCATTTCCCGGCGACACGCGAGGCTAGCAGGTGCGCCAGGTAAGTTTATTAGCAGGCAGGAGGAGGCAGCAACAGGTGATAATCAGGAACCAGGTAGGGAGGGAGGGAAGAGGGAGGAGGGGAAGAGAGAAAGAATGAGGGAAGAGGAGAGGAAGAAAGAAATAATGAAGGAATTGGGGGATGAGAGAAGGGAATAGATAATGAAGGAATTGGGAGAGGAAAGGGTGAGGAGAGAAGGGGAGGAAAGAAAGAATGGGAATTAGACGCAAGTAAGAAATATATGAGAATTATATGATAAGAAAATTGGAGACGGATCCTGGTACGTAAAATTTTCAAGGGAAAGGAGGAAGAGAGGAGGAAGGGAAGAAAGGAAGAATATATATAATAGGGAGAGTGGAATTACAGGGATAAAAGGAGGTAAGAGGGATATTCTTGAGGGGAAAAGGTTGTGAAGTGGAAAGAGAAGGATGAAGATGGTAATGAAGGATGAGAAGGGAGAGAGAAAGACGGGAGAAAGGAAAGGATTAGGAGATGAGGACAAATAAGGTATGAGAGAGAGAGAGAGAGAGAGAGAGAGAGAGAGAGAGAGAGAGAGAGAGAGAGAGAGAGAGAGAGAGAGAGAGAGAGAGAGAGAGAGAGAGAGAGAGAGAGAGAGAGAGAGAGAGAGAGAGAGTGGTGGTGGTTAGACTTGAAAATAATCACGACAGAAAAAATATCATAAATCAAGGGAAGGAAAACTAAAAAAGACTAATGAGCTTATTAAGAAAAGACGCATGGCCGCGGTGTACAAGTGTCTGATACGGAGCAAGTAAGTGGTAAGGGTATTCAAGGTAACAAGAATGCCATGTCATTAATACCAATTTATTTCTTTTCTTTGGTGTGTGTTCTGTGAGTTGATTGACTGAGCTGACTGAAGGAAGGTGAGTGCGTGGCGGTCGCTGAGGCAAATATTTAGACTCACAAGACAAAGTGAGTGGATCTCTGTGTCTGTTTGTATTAGTCTGTGTCTGTCTGTTCGTTTACGTTTTTTGTCTGTCTGTCTGTCTGTCTGTCTGTCTGTCTGTCTGTCTCTCTCCGTCTTCATCAATGGATTTGTCCTCAGTTTTTGTCTGTCTGTCTGTCTGTCTCTCTCCGTCTTCATCAATGGATTTTTCCTCAGTTTTTGTCTGTCTTTCTGTCTGTCTGTCTTTCTGTCTGTCTCTCTCCGTCCTCATCAATGGATTTTTCCTCAGTTTTGTCTGTCTGTCTGTCTGTCTGTCTGTCTGTCTGTCTGTCTGTCTGTCTGTCTGTCTCCCTCCGTCCTTCTCTCTCTCTCTCGCTCTCGCCCTCTCTCTCGCCCTCTCTCTCTCTCTCTCTCTCTCTCTCTCTCTCTCTCTCTCTCTCTCTCTCTCTCTCTCTCTCTCTCTCTCTGCCCGTACGTGATTTTTTCAGATTTCCTTCAATTTCTTTATTATTTCGTGTATTCATAACAAAACGATGCAACTTTTAAACTAGATATATAAAAAAATCTCCCTGCAATAATTTAGTGAAGGAAAGTCAGATAGGAAACTTATGAGGCGAAGGATTCTATAAATATCTGAAAAATATTCTCCACTAATTCATCAACTTCATGGACTTTGCTTTCCTGATGTTTTTTCTATCCGCGGTCTGAGGCTTTTCCTTCAGTATTTTTTCGAGCGAGGAAAGAAAACCGAATTTTTCCTAAGATTAAAGTTAAGAAAGTTAAGAGACGATTGTGTGAATAAATTTTTTTGTACCTAGAGAGAGAGAGAGAGAGAGAGAGAGAGAGAGAGAGAGAGAGAGAGAGAGAGAGAGAGAGAGAGAGAGAGAGAGAGAGAGAGAGAGAGAGAGAGAGAGAGAGAGAGAGAGAGGAAAAAAAGAGGAAAAAAAAAAAAAAAGAGAGAGAGAGAGAGAGAGAGAGAGAGAGAGAGAGAGGAGAGAGAGAGAGAGAGAGAGAGAGAGAGAGAGAGAGAGAGAAAATCAGTCAGTCATCATCTTGGAAATCACAAAGTTTTCTTTCAATAATAAACTTTGCGGGTTGTCTTCTCTTACTTGAAAATGAGCCCAAAAACCTTGAATTGGCCAACTCCTGCTAAACTTAGGAGAGCAGGGGGGGAGGGGGGGAGGGGACAGAGGGGTAGGGGGAGGAAGGGAGGCAGGGGGCGAGGGGGGGACACGGTGCAGGGGGGTTGGCTAAAGAGGAAAAAATCGGGTGGCAATAAAGGGTCGTAAGTTAGGTCGCAAATTTAAGGTTTATTTTTCTCCCCTGATGATGCAAGTTGGGGGAAAAAAGTTTATGTTGGTGAATATCAGAAAAAATAACGTCATGAAAAAAGTGATAAACATTAATATTTGCATTTTCTTTTGGTTCCGTGTATTTTCGATTGCGATTTTCGTGTTTTTGAGGCTGTGTATATACTTATTGACTTTATTGACTTCTATAATAATAATAATAGTAATAATATTAACTATAACGACAATATTAACAACTATCCCTACTACTACAACTACTACCACTACTGCGACTACAACTGCTACTATTACTACAACTAAACAAGAATAAGATCACAAAGAACAAGCAGTACTACTACTACTACTACTATTACTACTACTTCTACTACTACTACCATCATCACCACTACTACTACCATCATCACCACTACTACTACCACCACCACTACTACTACTACCATCACCACTACTACTACTACCACCACCACTACTACTACTACTACCACCACTACTACTACTACTACCACCACCACTACTACTACTACCATCACCATCAACACCAAGTTATAATATTCCAAACCAATAAACACCCTAATTAATTAAGGACAAATTAATTAAACAAACTAATCTACGAAGTATACGAACGATTTTTCTTTGATCGTCATCTGTCAACAGGGCGAACTAGGACAACACTCCCTAATATTAAAACCTGATCGCTGAGTCAACGCTAATTACACGCCAAGACCAATCTCGTTAGGGAAATATAAGGGAGTGAAAATAAACCGATGGATACTACTCGTAGAAGCCCAAAGGAAGAAGTGAGGAAGGAGTTGAGCCTCGAGGACGGGCTACGAGGACGGTGGGCAGTATTTTATTTCGTCTTTTTTCTGATCTTTTCATTCTCGTTATAAGAGTGGCGTTTTTTTTGTCTTTTTTATTTGATATTTATGGATTTTTTTCATTTTTTTATCATTTCGTCCCTTTTTTTCTGATCTTTTCATTCACGTTATAAGATTGGAGTTCTTTTTTTTTCTTTATTATTTGATATTTATGGATTTTTTTCATTTTTTTATCATTTCGTCCCTTTTTTTCTGATCTTTTCATTCTCGTTATAAAATTGGCGGTTTTTTTGATCTTTTTTATTTGATATTTATGGATTTTTTTCATCTTTTTATCATTTCGTCCTTTTTTTCTGATCTTTTCATTCTCGTTATAATATTGGAGTTCTTTTTTTTTTCTTTATTATTTGATATTTATGGATTTTTTTCATCTTTTTTTATCATTTCGTCCCTTTTTTCTGATCTTTTCATTCTTGCCAAATTTGTTTTTTTCTTTTTATTCAGCTTTTTTTTTTTTTTTTTTTTTTTTCCGCACCCAAGTTGTTCTATTTAGTTGTTCTTCATTTATCTCTACTAAATAATGTTATCCTTGAACTCCTTAAACTCCTCTTTGAACTGCCGACAAGAACTATAGTACAAACTAAACAGGAATAGATACGACCTAAATAATGGATAACAGAGGAATATGACAAATCATGATAACATCACGAGATAATACCAGATAATGAAGATAATGACACACATAATGGATACATAAGGAATATGACACAAAATGGAAACGGGAATAATGACAGATAATGGAGAGCGGGAAAATGGACAAGATAATGGATAACGGAATAATGGACAATCAATGGATAATATGCAAATCAATGACAACTAATGAATAAGGAAAATAATGGAAAATAATGGACTAATTGAGGAAGTATGGACAAGATAATGGATCTTAGATGGAATAATGGCAAGATAATGGATATAGGGAATAATGGACAAGATACATGGAAATAGAGAAAATGGACAGATAAGGATAATAGAGGAATAATGGACAGATAATGGAAATAGAGGGAAAATGGACAAGATAAGTGATAATAGAGGATAATGGACAAGATAATGGATAAGTAGAGGAATAATGGACAAGATAAATGGATGAAAGGGAGTAATGAGCCTACGTAATGGATGGGTAGAGGAAGTAGATGGACAAGATAATGGATATAGAGGAATATGGACAGTATAATGGATAATAGCGGAATAATGAACAAGATAATGGATAATGAGGGAGTAATGGACAAGATTAATGGATAATAGAGGGAATAATGGACAAGATATGGATAATATGAGAATAATGGCAAGATAATGGATAAGAGGGTACTATGGACAGATAATGGATATAAGGGAGTAATTGGACAAGTAATGGATTATGAGGAATAATGGACACAGATAATGGATAATAGAGGTAATGACAAGATAATGGATATTAGAGGAATAATGGACAAGATAATGGATATATGAGGGATTAATGGACAAGATAATGTGATACTAGAGGGAATAATGGACAATAATGGATAATAGAGGAATAATGGACAAGATAATGGATAATTAGGGAATAATGACAAGATAAGTGGATAATAGAGGTGAATTGGTCAAATAATGGAATAATAGGGAATCATGGACACATAATGGATCATAGGAATAATGGACAAGATAATGGATAATAGAGGGAATAATGGACAAGATAATGGATAATAGAGGGAATAATGGACAAGATAATGGATAATAGAGGGAATAATGGACAAGATAATGGATAATAGAGGGAATAATGGACAAGATAATGGAAGAGACGGAAGGGTAATAAATTGACCTCTACATAAACATACAGACTCGACCAACTTCATCATTTTCTCTCCCTGTTTTTTTACGAGCAGAAAAATAAAGAGCTTAAGACGAGATTAGGAGGGTGAAAAAGCCCTTTTAATCGCCACCTGCTGCTAAAAATGGCAAATATACAGTTCTTTAAAAAAGTTTATAGCGCCTCTAGTTCTAGAAGTATCTTGATTTTTTTAACCCCTTAAGGCCCATAACGTAATTTCCATTGTAATTTGACCACCATTAGATGATATTAATGCATATAAGCAATGTTTTTATAGATATGGACTGTTTAGTATCCTTGTTCAATAGCTAATTTGGTTTATTTAGTTACTTTTCGTAATTTTATGGCTCGGCAATATACAATTTTTTTTATATCAAACGAAAGATCTGGACGTTAAGGGCTTAGAAATGGAAAATATAGACAAAATTAAGTAAAAAAATCTATTGCAATTAAGTAAAAAATATATGGATTATATATGAACACTTAGATAATACAGGTAAAGAAGCATCTTTTTTATATATTTTGTTGATTTTGCAATTCCAATTACTCGTATCATACATAAATCATCAACCTCTTCTTTCCCCCTCTCTCTCTCTCTCTCTCTCTCTCTCTCTCTCTCTCTCTCTCTCTCTCTCTCTCTCTCTCTCTCTCTCTTTACATTACCTTCCTTCCTTTATTCCTATTTCACGACCCTCTCCCTTCCTCACCATTCCGTCCAATCAACAAAACTTCCCCAAATGTGTCTTCTAAAACTAGGCCTTTACTTTCCCCTCTCCTCCTCTTCCTCCTCCTCCCCCTCCTCCTCCTCCCCTTCCTCCTCCTCCTTCCTCTTCCTCCTCCTCCTCCTCCTCCTCCTATCCCATTCCTACTCTCATTTCTCTCCTTCCAGATACTCTCCCACCTATTTTTCCCTCCATCTACATCTACTCTCTCCTCCTCCTACTCTCATCTCTCTCCTTTCAGTTTCTCTCCCACCTATTTTTCCCTCCATTTCCCCTCGTTTCCCAGTTTCTTCCTATTCAAGCCTGTCCTTCCTCCTCCGTATCCCTCTTCCACTGCTTTTCCATTTTTCCTCCACCATTCCCCTCATCACATTCCACCTTATCCCATTTTTACTGCTTTTCCTCCACTTTCCTAGTTTCTTCCTATTCTCTAAGCCTCCCATTCCCCACCTTTTCCCTTTGTTTCAATTCACCTTTTCAGTTCTTCTTATTCCCTCAATACCTCCTTCTTCCTCCACCTTATCCCTTTTCCACCATATTTGCTCCACTTTATCAGTTCCTCCTATCTCCTCAACAACACTTCTTCCTCCCTTTCCCCAACCATTTCAAAACCTTTTCCATCCTTTTTAATCCACCTCCTCAGTTCCTCCTATCCCCTCAGCACCTCCTTCTCCATCCCTTTCCATCCCTAACCATTTCAAAACCTTTTCCATCCTTTTTAATCCACCTCCTCAGTTCCTCCTATCCCCGCAACACCTCCTTCCACCCTTCCTCTCCATCCCTTCCCATCCCTACCACCAAACTTTCCATCTATAGTGCAACCTAAGCAATTACCCTATGGCCTGTCTCACATCCTTCCTCCCTTTCATTCCTCCTCCTCTCCCTCATCCCTCGCCCTACATATACCCTATTCTATCCTTACACACTTAGTATTGATTACCTTCTTCTACTTTTCTCTTCTTTCACCCTTATCATAACTTTTCTTCGCTTACTCTCTCTGCATTTACTTTCCTTCCTTCTTGTTTGACCTCCTTTTATTGAG
The DNA here is from genome assembly GCA_016584305.1 of Chionoecetes opilio. Lineage (NCBI taxonomy): Eukaryota > Metazoa > Arthropoda > Malacostraca > Decapoda > Majidae > Chionoecetes > Chionoecetes opilio. Next base: position 42,515 of record JACEEZ010002222.1, read on the forward strand.
TTTTCCTTTATTTCTCTCTCTCTTCCCACTCATCACTTTTCTCGTCTTCATCTTTCCATTCTTTTCTCTTCTCTCTCTTTTTTTTACTTTATCATTAACTAACGGGTTCTGTCTAAAGTCCCTTCTCTCTCTGCCCTTTGAACTTATACTAGCATAATCATAAGGGTTGATTCAAATTATACACGATAACGCAAGACATCATAGATATATTCTTATATATAAATAATATAATACACAAATGATTAAAAAGTATAATAATTCTACTATAAACTAATACTAATACATGATAAGAAATAATAACTATACTAGATACACAATAATATATAGAAAGACATTAATAATTGATACACATATATTATATAACAAATTTTAGATCATAATTTTTTCATTATTATTGAGTTTAGTTTCCTTGCACGGCTTTGATCGTATTTGCAGCAGGCGTGCATGAACGTTGAAAGGCGTGCAGGGGTGTGGGTCGCACCAGGTGGGACCAAGTGTTCCATAGTCGACCATAGGGGGTAGGAATGAGCGGAGGTAATGTTCCGTCTCGTGAGCCATCCGTGACATGTGGACGCCGTAGATGGTCGGATATTGCCGTGGGCCGCAGCGAGCTTGTATGGTTAGGGTTGCACCTGGCTTGAGCGCAGCCTCTGCTGTTGAGGAGTTGATCCTGAAGCCTACATGACGCACATGCCTGCCACGTCACGCCGCTGCTGGAGAGGTTGAATGATCTGTGCAGCAGCCTCAGGGGCTTTCAGCCGGGCCAGCCGGTGGGCTCTGGCTCGAACCCAGTCAAGGAGGCCGAGGTATGACGGGGGGCAGGAGGACCATGCGAGGGGCGAGTATTCCATAAGGGAGCGGACTTGTGACTTGTAGAGTGTGCCGACTCCCTGAGCGTCCAGGAGGTGCGCGACGCGTCGGATGCAGCTCAGTTTCCAGGCAGCATCCTTGGCGACCTTCCTGACGTGGCTGGTGTATGTGAGGCCAGAGTTGAACTCCACCCCTAGAATGTTGACTGACTCCTGGAGGTGTATTTTTCTGCCTTCCAGGAGAATGGCGTGTTGGTCCCAGTTGACTGCATCTTGCCTGCGGGAGATGAAGACGGCTTGGGTCTTGTCTGGTGCAAAGGTGACTTGCCATCTCTTGCCCCAGGAGGCGATGCTCTGCAGTGCCTGGTTGATGCGAATGACTGTGTTGTGGCATTCACTCCTCTCACAGGTGAATGTGAGAGTACAGTCGTCTGCGTACGCTCTTGCCTCAGGAATCAGCTGCAGGATGTCGTTGAAGTAAACGTTCCATAGTAATGGCCCGAGTACACTTCCTTGAGGGACACTGGCTTTGATAGCATTTTCAGAAGAGGTGTGACCATTCACCACCACGCGCAGAGTTCTTTCGTGGAGGTAATCTTGCAGGAGGTGTAGCAGGTCACTGCAGATCCCCAGGCTTCTCAGCTTGGTAGTGATGCCCTGATGCCACACCCTATCAAAGGCACCAGCGATGTCAAGGGCGACGACGAAGGTGTCTTCGCCCCGATCTAGGGAGTGGTTCCAGGCTGCTGCGTGCAGGAGAAGAAAGTCTGCTGCGGATCTCCCCTGTCGGAAGCCGAATTGCCGTGAATTTAGCAAGCGGTGAGCGTCAAACATTTTAGTGATTTTGGAGGCAATGATGGACTCAAGAACTTTCCCAACAACGGAGAGGGAAATGGGGCAGTAGTTTTGAGGATCGCCTCTGCTCTTCTTTTTGTGGATAGCACAGACTCTCTCGCCAATTTCAACTCAGATGGCCACTGCTGAGATGAAAGGCACTCCCGGAAGATGGTAGCAAGAGGCACAGCAAGTTGTGAGGCAGCTCTTCTCTCTCTCTCTCTCTCTCTCTCTCTCTCTCTCCTCTCTCTCTCTCTCTCTCTCTCTATATATATATATATATATATATATATATATATATATATATATATATATATATATATATATCTAACCTATGAAACAAAATACATAAAATATCAAACATCATAATTGTAATTTTTGTTATTGTTATCGTTCTTATCTTTATCGTTTTCTCTTTTCCTTTATTTTCCTCATTCTTCTTATTATTTTACATCATCATCATCACCATCACCATCACCACCACTATCACCACCACCACCACCACCACCACCACCACCACCACACACCCACACTACCACCACCATCACCACCATCACACCACACCACCACCATCACCACACCCATCACCACCACCACCACCACCATCACCACCACCACTACCACCACACCACTTCATCATCGCATACTTCGCATCAACATCTTCTTAATTACCATCCGCGTCATCTTCTCTCGAAGATCACCGCTCCTTAAGAGATAAAAAAGCTAGGCATCAAGACAAGATGTGACAATGATAATTTTTTTTTTTTTTTTTGGCTCAAGACGGTGCATTTTTTTATTTTTTCTTCTGAGTTCCTCCTATGCATATGGAATCTTTCATTTCCT
>JACEEZ010002222.1:70000-80000 GCA_016584305.1 Chionoecetes opilio
ATAGGGTGAAAAGTGAGAGTAACATTATAAAAAAGGTCAGAGTAACATTAAAAAAAGGTCAGAGTAGGGTGAAAAGTGGGAGTAAAATTTAAAAAAGGTCAGAGTAGGGTGAAAAAGTGAGAGTAAAATTTTAAAAAGGTCAGAGTAACATTAAAATAAAGGTCAGAGTAGGGTGAAAAAGTGAGTGTAACAATAAAAATAAAAGGTTGGAGTAGGGTGAAAAAGCGAGGTTGAATAGGGTGAAAGAGACGTGGAAGAGTTTAGGGTGGAAAGGGATGAGGAAATGGGGGAGGAGAGGAGAGGGGAAGATAGGAGAGGGGAGGGTAAGATAGGAGAGGGGAATAAAGATAGGAGAGGGGAATAAAGATAGGAGAGGGGAATAAAGACAGGAGGGGAGGAATAAAGATAGGAGAGTGGAATAAAGATAGGAGGGGAGGAATAAAGATAGGAGGGGAGGAATAAAGATAGGGAAGGGGAATAAAGATAGGAGAGGGGAATAAAGATAGGAGAGGAGGAATAAAGATAGGAGAGGGGAATAAAGATAGGAGAGGGGAATAAAGATAGGAGAGGGGAATAAAGATAGGAGGGGAATAAAGATAGGAGGGGGGAATAAAGATAGGAGAGGGGAATAAAGATAGGAGAGGGGAGGGGAAGATAGGATAGAGTTAAGTAGGTGTCAAGTTACTAGGTAAGAAGAGGACGCCTTAAGAGGTAGGGTGTAAAAAAGATCATTAAGAGAGCTTCATCTTACCGTAAAGGAGAGAGAGAGAGAAGAAGAAGTCAAGAACAAAAGGTGAGGTAATGGGTGATTATAATGACGATAAGAAATATACAATGAGAAAGAAAATAAGGAAAGGCAAAGGAAAAATCTCACAAATAACTAAAACATGTCAAAAGTCGCAGGAATGAAACCAAATCAACTGAAAAAAATGTACAAAAGTAGAAATAAAACAAAATCAACAAAAAGTATGTAAAAAAAGTCGCAGCAATGAAACTAAATATATTAAAAAAAATGTTAAAAAGTCGTACGAATAAAATAAAATACACGAAAAAATATTAAATCAAAAAGCTAAAAAAAAATATCTAAATTAGAACGTTAAAAAAGAGCGTCCTAAATAAATCCAAAAACCGAAGAAAAGTACAGTTAATAATCACAAAAATGAACTGTGTGGTGAAGCGTGTGTAAATTGTGAGAAGGTGTCTAACGTGTGGTGAAGGGTACTGTTGAATTAATAAGACTGTGTGGTGAATGGCGTGTGTAGACTGTGTGGTGAATGGTGTGTGTAGACTGTGTGGTGAATGGTGTGTGTAGACTGTGTGGTGAATGGTGTGTGTAGACTGTGTGGTGAATGGTGTGTGTAGACTGTGTGGTGAATGGTGTGTGTAGACTGTGTGGTGAATGGCGTGTGTAGACTGTGTGGTGAATGTGTGTGTAGACTGTGTGGTGGAATGGGTGTGTAGACTGTGTGGTGAATGGTGTGTGTAGACTGTGTGGTGAATGGTGTGTGTAGACTGTGTGGTGAATGGTGTGTGTAGACTGTGTGGTGAATGGTGTGTGTAGACTGTGTGAATGGTGTGTGTAGACTGTGTGGTGAATGGTGTGTGGTAGACTGTGTGGTGAATGGCGTGTGTAGACTGTGTGGTGAATGGTGTGTGTAGACTGTGTGGTGAATGGTGTGTGTAGACTGTGTGGTGAATGGTGTGTGTAGACTGTGTGGTGAATGGTGTGTGTAGACTGTGTGGTGAATGGTGTGTGTAGACTGTGTGGTGAATGGTGTGTGTAGACTGTGTGGTGAATGGTGTGTGTAGACTGTGTGGTGAATGGCGTGTGTAGACTGTGTGGTGAATGGTGTGTGTAGACTGTGTGGTGAATGGTGTGTGTAGATTGTGTGGTGAATGGTGTGTGTAGACTGTGTGGTGAATAGCGTGTGTAGACTGTGTGGTGAATGGTGTGTGTAGACTGTGTGGTGAATGGTGTGTGTAGACTGTGTGGTGAATGGCGTGTGTAGACTGTGTGGTGAATGGCGTGTGTAGACTGTGTGGTGAATGGTGTGTGTAGACTGTGTGGTGAATGGTGTGTGTAGACTGTGTGGTGAATGGTGTGTGTAGACTGTGTGGTGAATGGTGTGTGTAGACTGTGTGGTGAATGGCGTGTGTAGACTGTGTGGTGAATGGTGTGTGTAGACTGTGTGGTGAATGGTGTGTGTAGACTGTGTGGTGAATGGTGTGTGTAGACTGTGTGGTGAATGGTGTGTGTAGACTGTGTGGTGAATGGTGTGTGTAGACTGTGTGGTGAATGGTGTGTGTAGACTGTGTGGTGAATGGCGTGTGTAGACTGTGTGGTGAATGGTGTGTGTAGACTGTGTGGTGAATGGCGTGTGTCGACTGTGTGGTGAATGGTGTATGTAAAAAAACAATGGCAAATTTTCCTTACCTTGTCCCCCGAGGCAGCGTTGGACACCCTGAAGACCGACGGAAAGCAGCGTTGCCAATCTGCCTCGTCTCCTTCACTTGCTTCTCTGGAAAAATACGATCAAATTAAGCTTCAGTATTGGATGGAAGAGAGAGAGAGAGAGAGAGAGAGAGAGAGAGAGAGAGAGAGAGAGAGAGAGAGAGAGAGAGAGAGAGAGAGAGAGAGAGAGAGAGAGAGAGAGAGAGAGAGAGAGAGAGAGAGAGAGAGAGAGAGAGAGAGAGAGAGAGAGAGAGAGAGAGAGAGAGAGAAGAGAGAGAGGAGAGAGAGAGAGAGAGAGAGAGAGAGAGAGAGAGTTATTGGAAAACACATTATTATTTCCACAAATTAAGACGGGCAGTAGGTTGAAAATATTGGAACTGAAATCAGAAAAATGTCACAAGAACGTTTATTTGACGGAAAGATTTTTGAAGTGAAAGGAATTTGAGTCTTAAAAAACAACCTGATACCTTTATACTTTTTGTTTGTTTTTGATACGCCACCTGTACCGCCAACAACACTATAGTCGCCACTGCACTAATGTCGTCAGGCGCCATTTTTATGAATTTTAGCATCACTACAGACTTGAATGTGCCACTAAAGACAGGTACATAACATAAACTTCTGTGCATGCCTCTTTAGTGGCACATACAAGTCTGTAGTGATGCTAAAATTTGTAATATATAGCGCCTGGCGACATTAGTACAGTGGCGACTATAGTGTTGTTGACGGTAAAAAAAAGAACGTAAACAAAATGACACTAAATTCCAATATATAAAGGTCAGTTCAGGTAAAAGAAAGATGGACACAAAATAAATGCAAAAAAACATGATGAAAATTGGGCTTAAAACGAATAGACTTCAAGAAAGGAAATGTACCTTAAACAGTATTACCAGAAAAGTTGTCCCATCACTTTAACAGAAGACACCGATCAAACAGCATTACGATGGAGACTTTGAGATACAGGAAAGGTGAATGGAGGATAAAGAAGATAAAGGAAGAAACGAAGGAATAAAAGACAAGATCCTTCGATTATCCTTCAGGTCCAGCCTATAAAGACGAAACTACCAGGTAAACAACAGGTAAAATAGCTCTTAGATGCTCACTTCGTCTTTTGTTTTTGTTGAAGAGATCGACAGCATCAGAGAGAGAAAGAAGAGAGAGCATCAGGAGAGAGAGAGAGAGAGAGAGAGAGAGAGAGAGAGAGAGAGAGAGAGAGAGAGAGAGAGAGAGAGAGAGAGAGAGAGAGAGAGAGAGAGAGAGAGAGAGACATCAGAGAGAGAGAAAGAAAGAAATGTCGACTGTCTTACAACTCCAGTTTTTCTGAAGAAGTCACTTACAGGAGTCGAGTGGCTGGACAACGAAAGACAACAAAGTAATAGTCTAACCTGCTTTATCTTATCATGTGTACTGAATTTTGAGTCCAGGGCGATATTCAATTGAGAGGCAAGAGTGAGGGTGACACTATTTGCTTCCCATCCCACGAGTGAAGAGGTTAAGGAATGTCAGGAGGAGTAGTAAAGGAGTGTCAGGAGGAGTAGTAAAGGAGTGTCAGGAGGAGTAGTAAAGGAGTGTCAGGAGGAGTAGTAAAGGAGTGTCAGGAGGAGTAGTAAAGGAGTGTCAGGAGTAGTAAAGGAGTGTCAGGAGGAGTAGTAAAGGAGTGTCAGGAGGAGGAGTAAGTGAGTGTCAGGAGGAGTAGTAAAGGAGTGTCAGGAGGAGTAGTAAAGGAGTGTCAGGAGGAGTAGTAAAGGAGTGTCAGGAGGAGTAGTAAAGGAGTGTCAGGAGGAGTAGTAAAGGAGTGTCAGGAGTAGTAGTAAAGGAGTGTCAGGAGGAGTAGTAAAGGAGTGTCAGGAGGAGTAGTAAAGGAGTGTCAGGAGGAGTAGTAAAGGAGTGTCAGGAGGAGTAGTAAATGAGTGTCAGGAGGAGTAGTAAAGGAGTGTCAGGAGGAGTAGTAAAGGAGTGTCAGGAGGAGTAGTAAAGGAGTGTCAGGAGGAGTAGTAAAGAGTGTCAGGAGGAGTAGTAAATGAGTGTCAGGAGTAGTAAAGGAGTGTCAGGAGGAGTAGTAAAGAGTGTCAGGAGGAGTAGTAAAGGAGTGTTAGGAGTAGTAGTAAAGGAGTGTCAGGAGGAGTAGTAAAGGAGTGTCAGGAGGAGTAGTAAAGGAGTGTCAGGAGGAGTAGTAAAGGAGTGTCAGGAGGAGTAGTAAAAGAGTGTCAGGAGGAGTAGTAAAGGAGTGTCAGGAAGAGTAGTAAAGGAGTGTCAGGAGGAGTAGTAAAGGAGTGTCAGGAAGAGTAGTAAAGGAGTGTCAGGAGGAGTAGTAAAGGAGTGTCAGGAAGAGTAGTAAAGGAGTGTCAGGAGGAGTAGTAAAGGAGTGTCAGGAGGAGTAGTAAAGGAGTGTCAGGAAGAGTAGTAAAGGAGTGTCAGGAGGAGTAGAGTGTCAGGAGGAGTAGTAAAGGAGTGTCAGGAGGAGTAGTAAAGGAGTGTCAGGAGGAGTAGTAAAGGAGTGTCAGGAGGAGCAGTATACGAGTGGCAGCAGATGGGATGGACTCAGGGAAACCATTTGACTCCTATGTAACAAAGAGTAAAAAGTATAAAATGAGTCTGGAAAGAAAAAGAAAAAAAGATTATGATGCAAAACCAATGTAACAAAGAGTAAGAAAATATAATGTGAGTCTGGGGAAAAAAATAAGTATGATACAAAACTTTCACATACATCACTACCACCCCTACTACTACTGCTACTACTTCTACAGTCCAATTACTGCTTACAACTACTGCTACTACTTCTAGTCCAATTACTGCCTACAACTACTGCTACTACTTCTACAGTCCAATTACTGCCTACAACTACTGCTACTACTTCTACAGTCCAATTACTGCCTACAACTACTGCTACTACTTCTACAGTCCAATTACTGCCTACAACTACTGCTACTACTTCTAGTCCAATTACTGCCTACAACTACTGCTACTACTTCTACAGTCCAATTACTGCCTACAACTACTGACTACTACTTCTAAGTCCAATTCTGCCTACAACTACTGCTACTACTTCTACAGTCCAATTACTGCCTACAACTATGCTACTATTCTACAGTCCAATTACTGCCTACAACTACTGCTACTACTTCTAGTCCAATTACTGCTACAAACTAATGCTACTACTTCTACAGTCCAATTACTGCCTACAACTACTGCTACACTTCTACAGTCAATTGCTGCCTACAACTACTACTACTACTTGCTACACTACGTCCTTTCTACAGTCCAATTACTGCCTACAACTACTACTACTACTTCTACAGTCCAATTACTGCTACTACTACTGCTACTACTTCTACAGTCCAATTACTGCCTACTACTACTACTACTACTACTTCTACAGTCCTATTACTGCCTACAACTACTGCTACTACTTCTACAGTCCAATTACTGCCTACAACTACTACTACTACTTCTACAGTCCAATTACTGCCTACTACTACTGCTACTACTTCTACAGTCCAATTACTGCTTACAACTACTGCTACTACTTCTACAGTCCAATTACTGCCTACAACTACTGCTACTACTTCTACAGTCCAATTACTGCCTACAACTACTGCTACTACTTCTACAGTCCAATTACTGCCTACAACTACTGCTACTACTTCTACAGTCCAATTACTGCCTACAACTACTGCTACTACTTCTACAGTCCAATTACTGCCTAACAACTACTGCTACTACTTCTACAAGTCCAATACTGCCTACAACTACTTTGCAATACTGACTATCTACTATTCACAGTCCAATACTGCCTACACTACTGCTACTACTTCTACAGTCCAATTACTGCCTACTACTAACTATACTATTACAGTCCAATTGCTGCCTACAACTACTGCTACTACTTCTACAGTCCAATTACTGCCTACAACTACTACTACTACTTCTACAGTCCAATTACTGCTACTACTATCACTGATACTATTACTACAGCTGCTACTACAGTACAAAACAAATTAAAACTGAAAAACTGAAACAACAATAGCAGACGAAAAAATCAAGACCAGGGAGCTTAAACAGAAGGAATAATCAGGTGCCACTTCAACACAATTATGGGATCATTTATCAATCACAAAAAACAAGGTAATTAAGTCATCAACTAATCAACCAATCAGTGTCAACCATCACCTGAAGCAAACATTAAACAAACAAACCATTACATACATCAATGAAAACATCCCATAATAAATAAATAAATATATAAATTAATTCATAAATCACCAAAAATAAACGCAAGCTTCAGCAATTATAATATTCCAGGATTTTTCAATTAACGGGGCAAAAGATTTATTCCATTGATACCCGAGGATTACGGAGGGACTGTTGGAGGGATTATTGATTCTTGATTTATTTGTTTTGGAAATTTCAGAGAGGGGGCGAGTGTGGGGGGTGACTTTTTAGGTTGCAAGGGGGGCTTTTTAGGGGGCAAGGGGGGCATGGGGGGGTGACTTTTTAGAAGGTAGGGGGGACAGAGGGGGGGCGTAATATCCAGTTATACTTGGTCTCAGGCCCCTGTGGTTGGTGTCCCCTGTGGGTGGTGGTACCAGGGTGCAGATAAAAGAACCATTAATTTTCTTAATTGCTTGTCCGTGTGTGTGTGTGTGTGTGTGTGTGTAGGTGTGTGTGTGTGTGTGTGTGTGTGTGTGTGTGTGTGTGTGTGTGTGTGTGTGTGTGTGTGTGTGTTGTGTGTGTGTGTGTGATGAATGAGAGGCAAGGAGGCGTGGCGGCAGATTACAGTATTGGGGACTGTCTCCTTCCTCCTGGCACCCTCTTCCTTTCCCTCCTCCTTCTCTTCCTTCCTTCCTTCCTTCCTTATTTCCTCTCCTCAATGGTCTCTCTAGTTCTCATATTCTCCTTATTCCTGGCACCGTCTTCTTATCCCTCCTCCTTCTTCCTTCCTTATTTCCTCTTCTCAATGCTATTCTGAGTCCTAGTTTCCTTAATCATCTCCTCTCTTTCCTGTCTTTTAGTTTCCTCTTTCGCCTGTTCCTCTGTTATAGTTTCCTTTTCCTTCTTCTATATAATTATCTTAAGAGTCCTTCTTTTTCTTGATTTCTATTACTTCTTCTATTATATCTTATCTTATCCAGTTCTCGTGTTGTTTTCTCTTGTTCTCGTCTTCAAAAATTTTCTCGCCCACCTTCCCACTCACATTTCATTTTCTCCTCCTCCTCTTTCTTCATTTCCTGTTCTCACCCTCTTTCGATCCTCCTCCACTCCTTCTTTTATCGATCCTCTTCCTCTTTAACTCCTACTCCTCTTATTCCTCTTCATTTATTCATACTAGTCTTCCACTCCCTCCCCTCAAACTCCCTTCACCCTTGATAACTAATATTATTTTTTATTATTTTCAGTCTTCATTTATATAGAAAAGTTAGCGTTGGTCTCTGGTTGATTATCTCTCTCTCTCTCTCTCTCTCTCTCTCTCTCTCTCTCTCTCTCTCTCTCTCTCTCTCTCTCTCTCTCTCTCGCTCTCTCTCTCTCTCTCTTCAGTTATCACTATTTTCTCTTTTCTTCCTCCTCTTACATAACCCGTAAACATTTTGCTTCTTCTTTCTTCTATTGTATTTATTTCCTTCTCATTCTTCTTTCACTTTTATTTTGGCTGCTTTATCTGCCACGTTTTTTTTGGCTATGTTATTATCCTTTTGTTCCATTTTCACCCAATTCAATTAGGAACTTTATTTTTTTCCTTTCTTTCCCGCCAGCTGCTTTCTATCTTCATATTTCAGTCTCATATTTTATTTCTTGTGCGCTCCTCCTCCTCCTCCTCCTCCTCCTCCTCCTCCTCCTCCTCCTCCACCTCCTCCTCGTGGTATATTGAGGCCGCTCGAGCTCCACAAATCTTCAAGAAGTGTAATGTGAGCAACCTGATCAATCTTTTTTTTGCCCTTTTACAAATTACTCTTTCAGTCATGGGCGGACGGAGCCACAAGAGAGGAGGAAGGGGAAAAAACATTACAGTGAAGGGGGAACATGTTGTGGAGGAAGAGGGAAGAAGTGGAGGGAAGAAGGAAGTTGAGGAAGAGGGAAAGAAAGTGGACGAAGAGGGAAGAGAAGATACAGAAGAGGAAGAGGGAAAATATAATGGATAAAGAGAATTAAGTAAATGAGAAATGCCTCTTTAACATTCTGACCTCCTTGTTTCCTTCCTCTTTCTTCACACACACACACACACACACACACACACACACACACACACACACACACACACACACACACAGGGGAGTAGGGGAACTCCGTAGTGTAAGAGTTAGCACGCTTGGCTCACAACCGAGAAGTCTCGGTTTCGATCCCCGGGCGGAGCGAAGACAGACGGGCGGTCTTCTTAAAACCCAAGCCCCTGTCCACCCAGCAGTGAATGGGTACCAGGTGTTAGCCGGGGGTTTGTGACCCACCTCCCGGGGTGGTGGTTTGGGCCAACACAAAGCACTAAGAATGAATGATGAAATGTAGCTATGGAGACGGGGCCATACGAGTGTAGCTCAGGCCCTGTAAAATACAACTAGGTGAATACACACACACACACAACACACACACACACACACACACACACACACACCGTCCGTGTGGCTCAGTTGGTAAAGGCGCCCGGCATCATTCTGTGGTCCGGCATTCGATCCCCGACCCCGCTCATTTCATGGGATTTTTCCACTGTGAAATTCGGGCGGTACTGTCTCCCTTGAGCAAGGGGATGGGGTGTGTGTGTGTGAGGTCCCAGCATTGCCCAAAGATCAGTAATAATGAGCTCCAAGCTCGCACTGAGAGGGTGAAACTGGCGATCGCGAGCCAGCTTGCGTGGACAAGACCATAGGTGAATAACACACACACACACACACACACACACACACACACACACACGAGCTAAAGTAAACGACGTGGGCTCATTTCGACTCAGCAAGGCAGAATAATCACTCTAACTACATGGCCTCCTCGTTGCCCCGCGGGACTGCCAAGCTTATTCCAATTCGTCCTCTTGAAAATAACGTCCCTTTACCGTGGCGCACCAGAAAGAGTAACACCCGCCAATCTGCCTTTAATACACATGTAAAAAAGCAAAAAAAAAAAAAAAAAACTGAATTAGGTTAAGGTTACAAAAAAGATAGTTTCATAATTTTTGTTTTCATATGTAAACAAAACAAACTTAATTAGGTTAAGGTTATACAAATTTTATAGTTTCATAATTTTTAATTTTTGGTTTTCAGCTTCCTGACGTTTTCGTCCTTTTTTTTATTAATACAGGAGAGGTGGAGCATTTTTTTTGAGTCTCAATTACTATTTTTTTCATTTCGAGATGGAGAAAACTGAGACTGAGGGAGAAAAAAAAACTAGGTTAATTTTTAGGCATCGAGAGATCATTCTGAACAGAGTCCAATCCTTTCATCTGCCTTTATATTCTCTCTCTCTCTCTCTCTCTCTCTCTCTCTCTCTCTCTCTCTCTCTCTCTCTCTCTCTCTCTCTCTCTCTCTCTCTCTCTCTCGCTCTCTCTCTCTCCACATTCCAATA
>JACEEZ010002222.1:82500-97500 GCA_016584305.1 Chionoecetes opilio
TATATCTGTCTATCTCCCTTCCTATATCACTACTCTTACTATCCATGTCTATATCTGTCTATCTCCCTTCCTATATCACTACTCTTACTAGCCATGTCTATATCTGTCTATCTCCCTTCCTATACCACTACTCTTACTAGCCATGTCTATATCTGTCTATCTCCCTTCTTATATCACTACTCTTACTATCCATGTATATATCTGTCTATCTCCCTTCCTATACCACTACTCTTACTAGCCATGTATATATCTGTCTATCTCCCTTCTTATATCACTACTCTTACTATCCACGTCTATATCTGTCTATCTCCCTTCCTATATCACTACTCTTACTAGCCATGTCTATATCTGTCTATCTCCCTTCTTATATCACTACTCTTACTAGCCATGTATATATCTGTCTATCTCCCTTCCTATATCACTACTCTTACTATCCATGTCTATATCTGTCTATCTCCCTTCTTATATCACTACTCTTACTAGCCATGTATATATCTGTATCTCCCTTCCTATATCACTACTCTTACTAGCCATGTATATATCTGTCTAACTCCCTTCCTATATCACTATGTATCTTTGTCTCTCGTATCTAATCAAATGTAAACAAAAGAAAACAAAGGATACCGGATACACTAGCTTTCCCTTATATTTTCTATACTTCTACTCTTACTATCCATGTATATATCTGTCTATCTTCCTGTCTATATCACTCTGTCTCTTGGTCTCTCGTATCTAATCAAACGTAAACGAAAGAAAACAAAGGGTAGCGGATACAGTGACAAGAAGCTGCAACAAGAGGCCAAGAAGCTGCAACAAGAGGCCAAGAAGCTGCAACAAGAGGCCAAGAAGCTGCAACAAGAGGCCAAGAAGCTGCAACAAGAGGCCAAGAAGCTGCAACAAGAGGACAAGAAGCTGCAACAAGAGGCCAAGAAGCTGCAACAAGAGGCCAAGAAGCTGCAACAAGAGGCCAAGAAGCTGCAACAAGAGGCCAAGAAGCTGCAACAAGAGGCCAAGAAGCTGCAACAAGAGGCCAAGAAGCTGCAACAAGAGGCCAAGAAGCTGCAACAAGAGGCAAGAAGCTGCAACAAGAGGCCAAGAAGCTGCAACAAGAGGCCAAGAAGCTGCAACAGGCCAAAAAGCTGCACACAAGAGGCCAAAAAGCTGCAACAAGAGGCCAAGAAGCTGCAACAAGAGGCCAAAAAGCTGCAACAAGAGGCCAAGAAGCTGCAACAAGAGGCCAAGAAGCTGCAACAAGAGGCCAAAAAGCTGCAACAAGAGGCCAAGAAGCTGCAAAAAGAGGCCAAAAAAGCTGCAACAAGAGGCCAAGAAGCTGCAACAAGAGGACAAGAAGCTGCAACAAGAGGCCAAGAAGCGCAACAAGAGGCCAAAAAGCTGCAACAAGGGCCAAGAAGCTGCAACAAGAGGCCAAGAAGCTGCAACAAGAGGCCAAGAAGCTGCAACAAGAGGCCAAGAAGCTGCAACAAGAGGCTAAGAAGCTGCAACAAGAGGACAAGAAGCTGCAACAAGAGGCCAAGAAGCTGCAACAAGAGGCCAAGAAGAAGAGGAGGACGCTCGCCTAGAGGTAATCTGGTGCACAAAGAGGCTCGTGATGGCTTCCACACACTCCCTATTCACCAAGTGTTGGGATAATCACTAGGATCTTACAAGTCATGGACGGACGAGAGAGAAGTCTGCGGCAAATTTCCACGAGATATTGCAAGGAAGAAACGACGAGAGAGAGAGAGAGAGAGAGAGAGAGAGAGAGAGAGAGAGAGAGAGAGAGAGAGAGGAGAGAGAGAGAGAGAGAGAGAGAGGAGAGAGAGAGCAGAGAGAGAGAGAGAGAGAGAGAGAGAGAGAGAGAGAGAGAGAGAGAGAGAGAGAGAGGAGAGAGAGAGAGAGAGAGAGAGAGAGAGAGAGAGAGAGAGAGAAAACTGTTAGAAAATAAAAATAAGAAATAAAAAAGGATAAAATGGAATATTGGGTAAAGGAGAAAAGTAAGCTATCTGTAAAAAAACTAAAAATATATAGGAAGAGATAGAAGAAGAGGAGGAGGAGGAGGAGGAGGAGGAGGAGGAGGAGGAGGAGGAGGAGGAGGAGGAGGAGGAGGAGGAGGAGGAGGAGGAGGAAGGAGGAGAAGTAACAGGCTGGGCGGAGATAGTGAATGTCTCTGGTATTGACACGCCTGACTATTATTTACACGGCATTTGGTACTCCTGCGGGCAAGCCTTCCTAAGTGTCTGCATATATCCGTTGGCAACACTGACGTACGGGCGCCCTTGTGTGTGTGTGTGTGTGTGTGTGTTCGTGTGTGTGTGTGTGTTCGTGTGTGTGTGTGTGTGTGTGTGTGTGTGTGTGTGTTGTGTGTGTGTGTGTGTGTGTGTGTGTGTGTGTGTGTGTGCGCGCGCGGTTGGCTGCCCTGTAAAGTGTCCGTGTTGTTAAGTTGGTAGTCTTGGTATATTTGTTGAAAAGGCTTCCCAAGTGTAGACGTGTGTTAATGGGTTGTTCGGCCACAATGGGTTTCATGTGCGGGTTCGGGTCTTTAATGGGTTGTGTTGAGGTTGGTGTTCATGTATTTATCTTATTATCTTTTTTTTTGGGGGGGGGGGGGGGGGGCAGGGGTTCCTTGTTCTTTATCTTTGTGTTATCTTTGGTTAACAATATATTATGTTTGCTTTGCTTAAAAAGTTTGCAGTTCAAGATATTCGATAACATGTATATTTGTATTCTTTATGTAATCTATACATTTAATCCATTTAATGTTATATATATATATATATATATAATATATATATATATATATATATATATATATATATATATATATATATATATATAATACTCAAGTTTCCGTTATTAACGCTGCTGTGGAGGAGGACCTTCTCCGCGTTCGTCGTCTCTGCACATAGGAGGCATCGCCGTGAGCTCCTCGACATGAACAACTGGGAGCAACATGTGTTGCCCATATAGCTCTCTCCCAACAGCTGCGGTTGCCTCTTCACGCCTGTCAACAATGGAGGGTTTAAACTGAAAATTGCTCCTAAAACTTTTTTTTTTTTTTTTTTTTTTTTTTTTTTTTTTTTTTTTTTTTTTTTTTTTTTAAGCTTTTTTGCTATAGCCCCCTTTTAAAGGAGTGGTGATCCAGGGGATGGATGGTAGTCCTCTGGAGGTTCATTTGGGGGGCCTGTGTTTTGGGTTGGTCCTCGCCCGTGGGGGCCGCAGGCAGGTTTTTTATAGTGACCCCCTGTGATTAAGGCTCATCCCCCCGCCCCCCCTTTTTGTGTCCTCCAAATGCACTCCCCCCAATCAAAAGGTAAGTTTTGGACGGGCATGTGGGTGTTCCAAAGGCCACTGGGGAGGGTGCAGAAAGGTTTTTTTTTTCTTCCGGGGATTTAAACCTCGGGTCACCGAGAACCCCAGTCGGAAGACGCTAACCCCCTCCCCCTACCGCCCCCCAAAAACTGCCGGGTGGGGAAGGGGTATTAAACCCTCACTTCCAGGGATCCTCCTGGGGCAGGTCCCAGGGGCCCCGGGCCCCAAAAAATACAGGGAGACGTAGCTGTGCCCTGACGGGGGTGCACAAAACCAAAGGGCCCCCCGATAAGGCCCTTTTGTGTCTTCCCCGACTTCGGCGGTGGACAAGACAAAGGGCCCCGAGGGCGTGGCCCGGCTATACGGGGGTCCACTTTTTTGTGGGGACAAGAGTCTTTTTAAAAACATCAAAGTATGTAAAGGTCAGGATCCCCGCCCTCTTGGGGATTGCAACAAAGGGTGACCCGGGTTCTCCCGGTTGCCCGGTGAATGTTATCTGCCCCCCGTAATTTTGGAAAAACAGGGCCCCAACAGCTTTATGTAATTTTTTTTAAGACTCGCCTCCATAAAAAAGGGGGGATGCTGAGGAAACAGAGTAAATTTGCATTTTCGTTGACTTTAAAAACTTTCCCCGGGGACTGCCTTTTTCACAGACATTCAACGCATGTGTTTGGGGGAACCCCCCCGACAAAAGGTGATGGCGGCCCTGGGGGGTTCCCTTCCCCCAAAGAGCTTCCCCATGTCAACCAGGGTGTCCCCTCACGCACGTGGGTGGGTCATGTGCGTTGTCACCATGCCTGTTTGATGTATCGATGAGTGCTCCAAACTTACAACAGTGCTCTTCGGGCCATTTTTTTCTCTTGGTGGATTTCAAAGTTTAATGGGCCCCTGCTCTGACACAGGTCAGGCAAGGAAAAATGCGGCAAGAATTTTTGTTTGGGGGTTTTCCGGGCCAAACGGAAGAGAGAGGATAAAGGGCCTGTTTGGGGACAGAGTTTGCTGAGGGGCATTTCCATAGATCCTGTTCCCGGGGTTTGTTGCCCCTTTCCCGAATGCCCGCCCCCGATCGTGGGCCCCCATGCGACATTTTAAACCATTCCACGAGGCGTTATAGAGTGCATGCTGCCTGGGTGCCAGATTGGGTTTTTGGGTTTTTGCCCGGGAAAAAGATGGAAGCAGGTACCAGGCCTTTGGAAAAAGTTTGTTTCCCTGAGGCGCCCCAGTTTCCCCCGCCGGGAGTCCTTCCTTGAGTGGAGAGAGGGTGGTGGTTTCCCCGTTTGGGGGGCCCCTGGCTGAGAGGATGAGGGAGTACCAGGGCCAGGAAATTTAAGCTGGTCCCCAGGGGGTGTAAAGTCACTTAGGGACCCCGCTTTGTGCCCCGTCCCTGGCCCGACAAGCTGGCATCTGGTACCCTTTAACTTTTAGCCCTGGGCCCCTTTTTGCGCCCGCCCTGAATCCCGGGCCCCACACAAAGCTTTCCCCCCCTTTCGGGTTTTATCACGCTGTGGGGGAGGAGGGCAAACGCCCCCCATTTGGGGGACCATTTCAAGGGCTTCTCAAACCCGTGTGAGGGACAAAGGAGATGAGAAAAGCCTCCCGCGTGGTGGGAGGGGTGGTGTGTCGCCCGCAGGGTTTTTCCGCACCGGGTCACAGGAAATGAGAGGGGTTTTTTGTAAAACCCCCTCCTCCAGTGAGGCCCTTTTGGGGATGGATGGGCTCCCCTTTTGGGGCATTTAAATATGCGCCCCCCAAGCCTGGTTACTTTGGGTCTGTCTTTATTAAGCCTTGTGTCCCGCCATCAGTAAAATACCCAGTGAGGTTTTGGCCAGTGCTTATAGTGTCTTTATTAAGACAAAAGGGTGAAAAAAGGGCCCTGCCTAACCCCGGCAATTACCGGGCCCCTTTGCCCCTAGCAACCGCCCTGTCCAAAAGGGGCTGGAGAAGTGGTGCTCCCTCGTCTTGAGGCCTACCCGTATACACTGGACAACAGTTTTAGCTATAAAAAAGGGCCCGGCCCCTGAGAAAAGTGTGGGGTGGACATTTAAGAATATCATTCAAATTTCTACACTTCCAGAAATTCACCTTTTTTATCTGTGTTTCCCTGGATGCCAGAAAGGCGTTTTTCCTGGTTTTTCAAACCCTGGGTCCCAAATTTTTAATTTATTAATTTTACTGGTAAACTACCCAGGGAAATTTTCTGGGTTTAAATGGGGTAAATTTCCTTTTTGCTGTCCTTTAGTACTGCCAATGGTAATTTTGGGGAAGGGGGGGGGGGGTTTTATCCCCCTACCTTTTTACAAGTGTACACGGGTGATCTCAGTGCCCAAACCCTTCGGGAAAACAGGATCGGGTGCCAAAATACATGGATGGGGGCCCTCAACTCCACTGGGGCCCATGCTGAATTTTATGGGGACTGTTGGCCCCCCCACTGCGGGTGCGTTTCAGGACCTTATCAATGTGTGTCAGGTGTAAAGCTGCCCAAACATGACATTGTTACAACAAACCCCTAAGACAGGGCATGGTAAATACACCGGGACGCGCTCAGGTGAAATTTCCCGAAAACAGCATGGCTCGGTTTTGGGTTTTCCCGCCCCCCACTTTTGTGGATAGATTCGCAAACTTAGGCCTGTTTATCCCACGACATGATGATTGATGATGAATCATCCCAAACAGACCACCCAAACTTCTTGTCGTGGGAAATCTCTACAGGGGGGAAAATTTTCCCACTGGAGTAGAAAAAGGTGAGAAAGGATTATTCAGGAATCACTGCTCTCTATAACTGCCCAAAAAGGGTGTGGTCGCCCGGGACAAAGGGGGCCACTATGGGGGAACCCCCCCTTAAGGTCTGTCACCTGACATCCCCTTTAAAAGGCTTTTTCCCGGGGGTGCCCCGGTGGTTGGGGAGCTCCTTTCCCCGGCTTTTGCTTAAAAGGGAAAAGGGGTGAACAATCTGGGTTGGGTCCCGTCGACCCTCCGCCCCGTTTTAGTTTTAAGGGGGTAGGGTGGAGCTCTCTAGAAACTCCATCATTTACCTCTGGGCAGGGGAGGAGCTCGGCCCCATTTTATGTGGGGCCTATACAACCGCGGTGGCTGGGTTCCCGCCTTTTTGTGCCCGAAAAGTGGGGGAACCAGTGTCCATGTATGCTTTTTTATGTACTTTGATACTAGTTTCCCTAAGTGCCCGGGACTTTGTTCTTGTTTTTTTTTTGGGGTCTAGTACTTAAGTTTACTCCTTGGCTTTTCTTATTGCTTTGTTTTTTGTCTGTATTCCCCCCGGGCGAGAATAAAATTATTATTATTATTATTATTATAATTATTATTAATATGGATTAAAAATATTAACTTAAAAAAAAAATTAAAAAAAGCCCGAATTTAAAGAGAAAAAATCGGGGTACCCTTTATTTAAACAAGTGAGGCCAAAGGTTAGTAGGCTGGGGCCTTTAAAAGCCAAAACAAATGAAAATAAAAACTGGGGGGGGGAGAATTAAAGAAGAAAAAAAAACTATCTTGATTTACCCTACGTGAGTAACCCCCCAAAATCCCTGTTGGCTTTCTTTTGAAAAAATAACCCCGTTTTCCCCGGGTTTGGGGGGCGAGGAGATGCGTTGAGGAAAGGGTTTGGAAGCACGATTTAAAAGGGGCCCCGTTTTAAAGCGATTTGGGAGGGGTGTGGGGCCCCCAAAAAATTTAGGCCCAGATAAATATGACTGCGGGTTTGGACATGCGGCCCTGAGTTTTGAGGGGTTGGCAGGCCTGATATTCTCCCTCTTATGTGATGGATGCCGCCCCTCACTCCCCCCCTCTCCTCCTCCTCCTCCTCCTCCTCCTCCTCCTCCTCCTCCTCCTCCTCCTCCTCCTCCTCCTACTACTACTACTACTACTACTCCCCCCTACCTACCCTACTCTTTCCCCTCTCTCGCCTCTCGACTAAGTTTCCCCTACCTCGTGCCCTCTCGACTCCCATCGTGTGAGCTAATTTCCCATCAACATATTTATCAGCGATCGAACATCTTTTCTCTCCTGCCCTTCTTCCTTTTCCCCCTTTTTACTTCTCATCTCTCGCCCCTTCCTCTCTTTTTTATCTTTTTATTTCTCCTTCCCTAATCCTTTTTCTCAATTTTTTACTCGTTTTTCATCTCTTCGTTTTTCATTTTTTTCGTTTTTATTTTTTTCCTTCCGTCAGCCCAGTTGATTATATTTATCTTCCTCTTCCCTTTTTCTTTTCTTTTTTTCCTTTCATCTTCCATTCTGGGCTTCTAATTTCCTTGTCTTTTATTCGTATTCATATTTTTCGTTTCGCCACTCTATCTTTTTCTATCTCCTTTTCTTCCCATTTTCACTTTTTAATGAACCTCTCTCTCTCTCTCTCTCTCTCTCTCTCTCTCTCTCTCTCTCTCTCTCTCTTGTTTCTTAGATTACAAATTCCATTCCCCCAATATCGTATCCATTTCTTAATCAAATATACTTTCAATAATATCCTATTTTACAATCTACTCTATATATTCGATACATTTTCCTTCTTAAACATTTTTTCTTTTCCTTCTACTCCTCCTCTTCCTCCTTCATCACTATTGTCGTAACCTTCCCTTCGTACCACCCTCCTCCTCCTCCTCCTCCTCCTCTTCCTCTTCCTCCTCCTCCTCCTCCTCCTCCTCTTCCTCTTCCTCTTCCTCCTCCTCCCTCCTCCCCCCTCCTCCTCCTCCTCCTCCTCCCTCCTCCTCCTCCTCGTCAAAACAATATTGGACCACTGAAAGATAATAATAATATCTTGGTAAATGATAATAAGAGTATGGCGTTCGTACTCAATGAATACTTTAATGCGGTATTTATTAAGGAAGACGAAACTCCATTACCAGAACCAGTAAACATGTATGCAGGACTCGAAAGGGATAGACTGGTAATAGGAGAGATAACAGTAGACGAAATATCAAAGTATTTGCCTGAAACTTGACCCAGCAAAATCCGTGGGGGTGGACGAAATCTCGCCGCGACTACTTCGCGAATGTCACAGTCAACTTTCGCTCCCATTAAAGATTATTTTCAATAAATCGCTATGTGAAAAAAATGTTCCTAGTATGTGGAAATTAGCTAATGTTACCCCAAATATTCAAAAAAGGGAGTAAGAGCCTCGCAAGTAATTATCGCCCAATTAGTCTAACGTCCGTGATTGTTTAAACTATTTGAAAAAATATTGCGGGATAAAATAGGGGTCTTTTCTCGATGAAAATAACTCAATACTAAACTCCCAGCATGGATTTCGAAATAAGAGATCCTGCTTAACAAACCTCTCGATTTTTTTAATATCATTTATTCAAAATGGGACGCTAAATTCCCCCGGATGTAATATACCTTGATTTTCAGAAAGCCTTCGATACAGTTTCCACATAAGCGACTGTTTTACCAAGCTAAGGGCACATGGCAAAAGGAGAAGCAAGTATGTTCATGGGTTGCGATGGCTTTCAAATCGTAAACAACGGGTAGTAATAAATGGTGAGGCATCTGATTGGTTAGATGTCACTAGTGGGGTGCCTCAGGGCTCGGGCTTGGGTTTCCCACTCTTTTTCTGATATATATCAACGATCTGGACTGCGGACTTGTATCTAAAATATCAAAAATTTTCAGATGACACCAAATTAGGGGGTAAAGCATATACTAGAGAAAACTGCGAACTCATACAAAGTGAATTTTCGACAACTATCAATTGGAGTGATAAATGGCTATTAAATTCAAATTCCGATAAATGTAAAGTAATGCATATAGGCAACGATAACCTCAAAATAACTATCAAATGCAAATAAATCTAACTGTAGTACAGCAGGGAAAAAGGGTCTAGGTGTCATCATCAGTAATGATCTGAAAACCAGTTCGCATTGCCTAGCGCCAGTAAAAAGGGAAATTGATGTTGGCTTTATTAAACGTAACTTTGAAAATAAAACTCCGAAAGTAATGACACAATTATACACCCTCCTTGGGTTTGGCCGCACTTGAATATGCCGTTCAATTCTGGTCGCCCTGTTTCGTAAAAGATCAAGCCAAATTGGAATCAGTGCAAAGAAGAGCAACCAAACAAATTCCATCTCTGCGAAATTCATCTTATGAAGAGAAGACTGCGAAACTTAATATGTTTTCCTTAAAGGATCGTTAGAATCCGTGGGGACTTGATAGAAACCTTTAAGATCCTAAAGGTTTTGATGTCATTAATCAAGAGGACCTTTCGAGCTTTCAACTCAAGTGACAACAAGAAATAATGGTTTAAAAATAAACGGTCAACGTTGCATCACCGATCTCCGTAAAAAATTTTTAATGTTAGAGTCGTTGATCGATGGAATAAGTTACCAGCAAATGTTGTCGGAGCCCAAAACAATAACTAATTCAAAAAAAACTTGACGCGCACTGTAAAGTAAATGGGTATTGATAGTGCGAATTCGTATCTAGTCCCCCGTATCGATTAGTTGTAGTGGTAGTGGGAGTTGTAGTTTAGTATTTTTCATATCCTATCATTCTGCCTATGAAACTTCCATGTTCCTATCCTCTTTAGGGACATGGTATCATTTTCAACTGTTTTCTTACAAGTAGTTGATAGTTTAGTAGTATGTATTCACAGATACCCTCGCTATGGACCAATAGGTCTCCTGGTGTCTGTTACTCCTATGTAATCGTATGTAATCCTCCTCCTCCTCCTCCTCTACCTCCCCCTCCTCCTCCTCCTTCTGCGCCTCCTTCACCTCGTCCATCTTCTTCTCCCCTTCGATACCATCAGTCACAAGCGTCTTCGCCTTATCCTGGTCTCCCCGCGGATCCCTCTAATGGTGCAGTCACCCCGCCCGTCATTACCACGCGCGCCACCCCCTTTTGTCACACCAACACGTCACGCCCACACCCACCGCCCACACACCCACACCCACCATTCCTCAAAGCCCCTAAATCAGCTTATACCACCTTCCCTTCCACCTCCAGAAGCCCCCAAAACCACTAAACTTTATAAGCCCTTAAATACAGCTTCTATACTACTAAAATCAACTCTAATGCGGTACAGATCCTTTCAGCCCTAAAGCAAAACATGGATTTTAGGTCTCTAGGGATTTAACTAAGGTTCCTGCCAGTAAGTAATCCTTCAAAAGCCTTCCAAAACTCTATACAACATTCTTTAGCCATTCTACATGTAAACAAACTAACTAAACCTACGCCAATGTAGTTAAAACAATCTATGGTTACGTATGTCTAAAAAACTTACATGTCTAAAAACCTTAACTCTACATAATGAGATCTTTTTAGCCATTCTACATGTAAACAAACAAACTAATCTAAGACAGTGTAGTTAAATCAATCCCTGGTTACGTATGCCTTAAAACCATCATAAACATTTACACAGGAACGATTTGTGAGGAGGATATAGGAAACGAAAGGAAATGAAAGGAGATAATAGGATAGATAGATAGAAGGGATAGAATAGGATAGGAAAGGTGAGTCTTGTTCCTTACGACCCTTGGTAACCTGACTAGCGGAGGAGGTGAGGCGCCGGGTATAGCGTGGCAACTCTTCAATTATTCTCTCGTTCTCAAAGGTGACGGTGATTGTGCTCAAATATTGAACAATTTAAAGGAGATCTGTGGCTGTCTGAGTTAGGGTTACCTTCGCCACACTGGATCATTTAGGGGAAATAACGTCTCTTCTCTTCTCTCTCTCTCTCTCTCTCTCTCTCTCTCTCTCTCTCTCTCTCTCTCTCTCTCTCTCTCTCTCTCTCTCTCTCTCTCTCTCTCTCTCTCTCTCTCTCTCTAATTCTGAGTTAGGGTTACGTTCAGCACACTGGATCATTTAGTGGAAATAAAAAGTCTCTCTCTCTCTCTATCTCTCTCTCTCTCTCTCTCTCTCTCTCTCTCTCTCTCTCTCTCTCTCTCTCTCTCTCTCTCTCTCTCTCTCTCTTTCTCTCTCTAATTGATTCCTGCCTCTAAGGTGAACACTGCGTAATGAGATTCTTTTACTCGGTGAATTATTTATGGGTAAAAAAAAAAATTCTCCAGCAATTGTTATCGTTATTTCGTTTTTCCCCTCCTATGACTTCGCTTATTCTAATGGGTAGATCGTGGCATACAATACATTGCTCTACAAGTAACGCTAACTATATTGCATACCTTTTAGTATTTTCAATTTTCACGTAGGATCACTTTCCAGTCGGATTTACCTTAACTTAGTATTATTTCTACAACCACACACCTGTCCACCACACCTGACTGACTATACAAATATCTGACCACGTAAATTACCCCCCCTTAAAAAATACAAAAAAAACTTGCCCAATCATAAAAGTGGTTAGAATTACACCTGACTAATCACTCAGGACTGATTAAACACACACCAATCACTAAACAGCCTTCTAAAACCATCTTTATTCTTTCTAAACAAATTCTAAACTTACTTTCTAAAATCTAAACAATCATCCTTCTAAACACATAAAATAATTACACCTTAAAAGCCACTTATTAACTTTTCAACAACCTCTCCCTAAGCTATTTATACCCACGAGGGTGTTGCCACATTACCTATTTACGCCCACCTCTCTAGGACCGATAGGTAATTGCTCCTAATGAGGTTAATTACAGGTGTTAATGACCCCGATTGACTGCAGGAATGAAGGTGAGATTGGCCTGAATGGTGGGGGAATTAGCAAGGCTTAAAGAGATGGCCAAATGGACTATTGATCGCGACTGCACGGGGAATAATTGAAGATAAATTCGGATGATGGAATAATCAGAGGAATTTGAAAGGATATGAAGGAAAGGAATGAATTTTTAACTGCAAATCCAAACGCAAGAAAATGTTGAAATGAAAGTAATAAAGGTGACATGTGAAATAATGGGGACGGGAAGATGAAATGTGATGACTTTCTGGTTAACTTATGAAAGAGGAGAAGAAGGAGGAGGAGGAATATACAAAGGAATATGCAAAGGAAGAATAGACAGCAACAGCCCTACTGGGCCAAACGAGGCTGTCTGTGTGACTACTTTCTACCACTATAGTTTCTACGTGTTAGAGATAAAAGAATAGTAAAGTTGAAGGCTCCTCCCCACCCACCTCTCCCTCCGGCCGAGGCCGGCAGTGAAAGTGAGAAAAAAACCACCATACAGTATAGAAAAACTGCCATGGAATTTATAGGAAAGATGAAGGAGAGACATACGCTAAACTAAAGCTAACGCTACAAAAAAAAAAAGAGTTTGCGTAGGGCCGAAGTAATCGAGTGTGGCAGTTGATGCTAAGTATTTATCTAGTTTGTTCTTAAACGCCTCAACTGTGTTACTATTAACTACTTGTGCTGGAAGAGAGTTCCATATATTAACAACTCTATTAAAGAAAAAGTGCTTCGCTTCTTATGACCGAAATCGCTTACCAATGATCCTGTATCCATTACTACGAGTAGTGCTTGTCCAATCAATATTCAAATAGTCGTTCATGTTAACATTATCGGAACATTTTAAACAATTCTATTAAGTCTCCTCTCAACCTACGTTTTGACAAACTGAACAAGTTAAGTTCCTTCAATCGCTCTTCGTATGGCTTGTTTCGCAAGTGCGGAATCATTTTAGTAACTTTTCTTTGTACTCTCTTACAGGAGGAGGAGGAGGAGGAGGACTATCACCATTTTACTACACATATCATCTATCAGTATATCGTAAAATCCATTTAAATCACATGAGATATAACATGAAAATGAAACTACATATTTAGAATGGACGAAACAATGACGCATGAAATCAATCCCTCACGAAGCATACCCTCTTCCTCCTCCTCCTCCTCCTCCTCCTCCTCCTCCTCCTCCTCCCTTCTTCCTTCCTTCCTTCCTTCCTTCCTTCATTTACTAAAGAAGAAAATGTAACGTCGTACGAAGTCAAACCCTCTAATGAGATCTATCTACAACTCAAAAAGACAAATTTTTCAAAAGGAAACTAAACAATATCACAAAAGAAAGTTTTTTTTTTTTTAAGACTGACTGTCCTTCCCTTCCTTTCTCTATTTAAATCACCTATCACTATCCCCTTTCTCCCATTATTTTTCCTTTAGTACTAATCACTCTTCCTCCTCCATTCCCTTAAGCTGCGGTCACACGAGCAACTTTTCTGGCAATATTACAGTCGGCAACACAAACGCGGCCCAAACTCGGCTATAATTGCGCTGTTTTTTGAAGACCAACATGTCGGTCTTTCTCGGCAAGCAAATTACTGAAATTCCTTCCACCAACGGATATTATTTGACATTCATTTTTAATGCACGCTCTAATTCAATATACAGAAGCTAAAATAAACACCTACATAGTGGCAAGAACCGATTACAATACGAATTGTGAAGTCTTGTACATTTTTTAAAAACATTTTGAAGGATATAATACACTTAGGAAAATTTATATGAGTTAGGGATGGTTTTCTATTTTCTATGTTGGCTGTCTACCTTTTTAGGGGATACTGAACTGGACAAACTTATTGTTGATCACCGATGTTTGATGTTTGAGGTTTATTCACACTGACGCGCTTCCATACACAATAATCCATTTCAATCATTCACCACCCTATTTGTGAACCAGTTTCTCCCTATTTCTCCCTATTTTTCCAAAGACGCTTTTCAGATACGGCTTGAGAAGCCGAAATTGGCATTAAAACTCGGCTACCTCTGTGAAAGTTCGTGTGACCAAAACACGGCAATACATTGCTTCAACTGAATATTGCCGGCTGTAATATTGCCAGAAAAGTTGCTCGTGTGATCGCGGCTTTATTCATCCCTTGAGTGAGTTTCAAAGAAAAAAAAACAAGAAAAGAAAGAAAGAAACAAGAACAAAGAAAGAAACAAGAACAAAGAAACAAACAAGAACAAAGAAACAAACAAGAACAAAGAAACAAACAAGAACAAAGAAACAAACAAGAACAAAGAAACAAACAAGAACAAAGAAACAAACAAGAACAAAGAAAGAAACAAGAACAAAGAAAGAAACAAGAACAAAGAAACAAACAAGAACAAAGAAACAAACAAGAACAAAGAAACAAACAAGAACAAAGAAACAAACAAGAACAAAGAAGGAAACAAGAACACGGTTGCCCTCTTCTCTTTCCATCCAATTGAAAATAATGATAATACGAACCATTAAGGCGGGGTCACACGACAGCTTTTTTGAGAATATTTAGCCGGCAATATTCAGCCAAGGCGATTTCTTGCCGATTTCTGGTCACACGGACTTTCACAGAGCTAGCCGAGTTTTAACGCCAATTTTGGCTTCTCGTTTTAATCGGCGCGGGAGCCAAGCCGTATCTGAAGAAGCGTCTTTGGAAAAATAGGGATAAATAGGGAGAAAACGGTTCGCAAATAGGGTGGTGAATGGTTGGAATGGACTCATGTTATGGAGGCGTCAGTCAGCAGCAATGAGATGGTCCAGTTCAGTATCCCCTAAAAAGGTAGACAGCCAACAAAGAAAATAGGGAAGACCATCACTGACTCACGAAATCCTCCTAAGCGTTATATACTATATATCCTTCAAAATGTTACAAAAAGTGTACAAGACTTCACAATTCGTCTTGTAATCGGTTCTTGCCACTATGTAGTTGTTTATTTCAGCTTCTGTATATTGAATTAGAGCGTGCATTAAAAATTAACGTCAAATATTGTCCGTTGGTGGTGGTTTTACGGTTTGAATTTAGCCAAAACTCGGGA
>JACEEZ010002222.1:100000-102500 GCA_016584305.1 Chionoecetes opilio
TCATTCCCTCCCTTCTCTCCTCCCCTCCGCCCCTCCCTCTCTCCCTCCCTCCTACTCCCTATGGTGTATTTACGTGCACTTAAAGGGGGGAAGGGGGGAGGGGAGGGGGGTAAGGGCTCTAGAGGAATAGTAAAAATGGGAATGGCAGGGCCTTAAAGAGGAATTTATGGGAATGGGAATGAAGATGGGAATGGGAATAGCCTGGAAATATGTGAAGGATGGAGAGAAATAACAGAGACGAGAATGGCGAAAATGTAAATAAAATTGCATATGAATAAAGAATGAATTTGGGGAATGAGGAAAGAAGGAAATGAAAGATAAATAGGATTGAGAAGAATGATTTTTGTTGATTGACTAAGGAGAGAGAGAGAGAGAGAGAGAGAGAGAGAGAGAGAGAGAGAGAGAGAGAGAGAGAGAGAGAGAGAGAGAGAGAGAGAGAGAGAGAGAGAGAGAGAGAGAGAGAGAGAGAGAGACAGACAGAGAGACTACAGACGAACGAGACAGAGACAGAAGAGAAGATAGAGAGGAGAGAGAGAGAGAGAGCCGGAGAGGAGAGAGAGAGGGAGAGAGAGAGAGAGAGAGAACGATCCTTTGAGAGAGTGAAAGAAATTAAGAAGTAAAGAAAACAGCCTGGGGGAAGTTGGGCGGAGATGAAGGAAGAAGCAGGAAGAGAAAAAAAAACGAGATGAAGGCAGTTTTCGCAAAAAAAAAAAAAAAAAAAAAAAAAAAAAAAAAAAAAACTACACCCCCCCCAAAAAAAGATGCCAAGTTTGGAGGAATTAAGGAAGGACAAACATTGATTGGTTGAAGCTGATTGGATGTGAGTATTGAGATTAGATGGGCGAGTTCGAATCCTTAATGAAATGATTAGATGTGATTTGAAGGCTTATAGAAAGAAATGTAGTGAGAGAGTGGATAAATAGGAGGAAGAGAAGGAAGAGAATCTAAAAAAGGACGAGGAAAGCAGACGAGAGATGACATGACAGCACAAGATAGAATAAAGGAAAGAAGGTGGTGGAGGAGTGAGAGAAAGAAGAATAGGACGTTAATAATGAAGACAATCCAATTCCTTTATCCAGCAGCATACATATCAATAAAGAAAAGAAGGTGGTGGAGGAATGAGAGAAAGAAGAATAGGACGTTAATAATGAAGACAATCCAATTCCTTTATCCTGCAGCATACATATCAATAAAGAAAATATGAGTTGGTGGCATAAGAAAAAAAAGAATAGGACGGTGGAAATGAAGACAATCCAATTCCTTTATCCATCAGCATACAGAATAATAAAGAAAAGAAGGTGGTGGAGGAGTGAGAGAAAGAAGAATAGGACGATGAAAGTGAAGACAATCCAATTCCTTTATCCATCAGCATACATATCAATAAAGAAAAGAAGGTGGTGGAGGAATGAGAGAAAGAAGACTAGGACGATGAAAGTGAAGACAATCCAATTCCCTTATCCATCAGCATACAGAATAATAAAGAAAATATGAGTTGGAGGAATAAGAAAAAAAAGACTAGGACGATGGAAATAAAGAAGACAAGACAAGGCAATGAGAGCAAAAGAGTAATAGGGGTTATAAAGAGTCATAAGAAGTAATCTAGAGAGAGGAAGAAATAGGGAAGACGTGTGAAAAATCTGCTAATGTCAAGGGGCGTCTTGGAGGACTTGAGAAAATGGTATGATGAAGCAATTTAATTAGAATGATGATGTCAAGCGGTCCTCTGACATTTTTTCCCTTCTTTCTCTCCTCCTTCTCGCTCATTTCCGCCTGCAGATGAAAATACCTTGCTTGCAGGAGAGGGAAAAGTGGAGAGAGTGAGATGGATAGTGAGGAGACGGTGGGAATTAGTGAGAGGGTGTTATGAAGGAGAGGAAAAGATAGAAGGTTGGTGTAAGAAAAGGAATGAAAGAGGGTAGTAGTGGGAATAGTAGTAAGCGTAGTAGTAGTAGTAGTAGTAGTAGTAGTAGTAGTAGTAGTAGTAGTAGTAGTAGTAGTAGTAGTAGTAGTAGTAGATATTATTGTCCTTATGGAATCACAATTATCACCATGATGTTCCAATAATGACAACGTAACAATATCAATAATAATAAAAAACAAAGCAAAAAATAGATTAAAAAAAGATGCAAGGTAAAAATCATCTTTCACACTTCTTTTAAGGAGGAAGACTGGAGGGAAGGGATAGAGAGGAAGAGATAAAGAAGGGATGAGAAGGGAAGAAGATAGGAAGGGTGATGGGCTCTTACCAGTCATTAAAGAAAAAGGATAACTTGATTCTTAACCGTCTGATCACGAAGAGGGTGAGAAAAGTGAGTTACCGCCTCTCCCTCACTCCCTCCCTTCAGTCTCTTTTCCTCCTCCACTTCCTCGTTCACCTTACCTTTATAATCTCAGGCGCGAAGAGGTGGTCTGAAAGGCAAAACAGAGAGGATAGCGTTAGGTACAGCATCACAGCATGGCGTCAACACAGCATCACAGCATGGCGTCAACACAGCATTAC
>JACEEZ010002222.1:107500-112500 GCA_016584305.1 Chionoecetes opilio
TCATAATAATCTGACATAATAATCTGTCATAATAATCTGTCATAATAATCTGACATAATAATCTGACATAATAATCTGTCATAATAATCTGTCATAATAATCTGACATAATAGTCTGACATAATAATCTGGCATAATAATCTGTCGTATTATAATCAATTAAACCTGACAAAAAAAAACGAAATCACAAAACACAAACCAAAACAAAAAATAGAAGAAAATTAAAAAAATCAGGGGGTAACTACAGCAAAAAAGAGCAATTGAGAGAAAGAATTACATATAGTAAAGGACTGAAGGGAAAGAGAGAAGAGGTATAGGGATGATAATTGGAAGAGGAAGAGAAAACGAGGCGAAGAGAAAAGAGGAAGATAAGGAAAGACGTGTACATACCAAGGCTAAAAAAAACGTGATCTAAACCTGTTTAAATGTTATCTCTTGCTAATTCAGAGAGAAGCATTCAGCCAGGGACGTTATCAGGGCGTCTCTCTCTCTCTCTCTCTCTCTCTCTCTCTCTCTCTCTCTCTCTCTCTCTCTCTCTCTCTCTCTCTCTCTTTCTCTTTTTTTTTTTTTTTTACTGGATAAGAAAATGACCAAGCGATGCAGGAGCACTTGATGGGAAAGATTATGTTCTCTCTCTCTCTCTCTCTCTCTCTTCTCTCTCTCTCTCTCTCTCCTCTCTCTCTCTCTCTCTCTCTCTCTCTCTTCTCTCTCTCTCTCTCTTTTTTTTTTTAACTGGATAAGAAAATGACCAAGCGATGCAGGAGCACTTGATGGGAAAGATTATGTTCTCTCTCTCTCTCTCTCTCTCTCTCTCTCTCTCCTCTCTCTCTCCTTCTCTCTCTCTCTCTCTCTCCCCTTCGTCCCCCTTTTTGTCGTGTTTTGTTCTGTCTAACACACGTAGGTTGGTAAATACCTTTGTTATGCTTTAAAAATGTTCTTTGTGTTCTTCCACCTCCTCCTCTTCACCTCCATCTCGACTTCACACTGGGAGGTGTTGTGTGGGTGAAAGGGAGATAGAAAAGAAGGTCCAGGAAGGAGGCGAGAGAGAGAGAGAGAGAGAGAGAGAGAGAGAGAGAGAGAGAGAGAGAGAGAGAGAGAGAGAGAGAGAGAGAGAGAGAGAGGAGAGAGAGAGGGGGAGGGAGAGCGACAGGTTGAGAGAATCAATATTTAAGAAAATGTGAGTATTCAGGGAGCCTCCATCACACACACACACACACACACACACACACACACACACACACCGCTATTCAAACCACGGCAGTAGTGTCAGATTATCTACCTAGCTCCCCCCTCCCTCTCTCCCTCCCCCCCTTCAAGGAGCTCTTTCCTCCTCCCTCTCACTCCTACTCTCTTCACTTCCTCTTCCGCTCCTTCTGTGTGTACATTTTTTTTCTTTCATGACCCCCATATTCTCTCTCTCTCTCTCTCTCTCTCTCTCTCTCTCTCTCTCTCTCTCTCTCTTCTCTCTCTCTCTCTCTCTCTCTCTCTCTCTCTCTCTTCTGACAATACTGTTTTTCATATTTTTTCCTTCGTTTACATCCTCACTTCTTCTCCTCCTCCTCCTCCTCCTCCTCCTCCTCCTCCTCCCTCCTCCTCCTCCTCCTTCTTTCTTCCAATCATTCACGCGAAGGTCAGCAGCCAGTCAGCAAGTCAGCAGTGAAAAAATAGACTCAAGTCAGCAGAGCATAAAATCAGTGAAGTATTAGGTCAGCAAAGAGAGAGAGAGAGAGAGAGGAGAGAGAGAGAGAGAGAGAGAGAGAGAGAGAGAGAGAGAGAGAGAGAGAGAGAGAGAGAGAGAGAGAGAGGAGGAGAAGAGGAGAGGGGCCGTGAAGATAGCTTGAGTGCTTTGATTGGATAAGGTCTCATTTGCATACTCTCGCGTCGGCTTAAATGAAGGATATCACTAACATGAACACTTGTGAGGCCGCGCTAAGCCTAACCCATGAGAAAGAGAGAGAGAGAGAGAGAGAGAGAGAGAGAGAGAGAGAGAGTAGAGAGAGAGAAGAGAGAGAGAAGAGAGGAGAGAGAGAGAGAGAGAGAGAGAGAGAGAGAGAAGAAAAAAAAAAGAGAAAAAAAATTCAAATATGCAAATGTTGAAAAAATTACACGGCACACACATCATACACACACACATACACACACACACACACACACACACCACACACACACACATACACAGACACCCACACACACACATACACATGCACACAAAACAGATGACACCTCAAGGCTAATGGGAAACCGTCAAGTAGGTATTCAATTACTTGGAAACTCGGCTTGATATATCACCGAGATCATTTATATAAGGAAGGCCAAGGAGAAAGGGCAAGGGCATTCCAGAGGGGAGGGGGGCAAGGGGATTCGGGGGAGGGGGGGGCAAGGGCGGGCGAAAGGGCACTACAACCCCCCAACCCCCCAAAAAAATGATGGTTCAGAAACGTAAAACTTCGTGAATAAGAGAAAAAAAACTATGTTCATCTCGTCGACTGTGATTGTTGTGTCTGGCAGGGAAAGTTGTGATGTGTTGTATGGTGAATGTGATGAGTGGTGTGATGAGTGTTGTGATGATAGTGTTGTGAATGTGGTGAGTGTTGTGATGATAGTGTTGTGAATGTGGTGAGTGTTGTGATGATAGTGTTGTGATGATAATGTATTGTAATGTATTCTAGTATCTCCTGAAGGCGTGATCAATACATCCTTGGTCTGTTCATCAACACGTATCACCATGTTTCTTTTTTTTCTTTGGATGACAATATAAAATTTGACTACGAAAAATAAATAGAATACTGAATGAAAGTATCGTCAAGCATAGAAGAAGAAGTCCAGTGTTTGTGCATCTATTTAGTGTTTACGTGTTTGTATCAAAAGATAAACTTCACTGGCGGAAAGTAAACTGTTCCATTGAATACATTAGTAGTGGATAAGCAGTAACAAATATTAACTCAGTTTGTATGTTTAAGTGAGCTGATACTGTATTTCCAGATGTTCAATGGAAAGTGCTTTGACAAAATAAAGTTGTAAATATACATTGCTGTACTGGTATAATGAAGGATAAAACATGCTTCTGATAGAGCACAGTGTGTTTAGATAAAGAAGAAGTCGTAACATTTTTACCAAGGAAAGAAAACTTGTCTACCTAGAAGTATTTAAGCAGTTTTTTTATGAGAATAACAAGCATTCCCAGAGAGAAAACATTATTTGGAATGAATAACGACGCGTTAATTCACTTACATTACAATATTCATAAAAGAGGCAAGTGCGTGCAAAAGAATAGCGGATAAATAAAGTCAAAATCAAGTATTTCTTTTTCATCTGGTCCAGACATTCAACACGCGATGCAAACTTAATGGAAAACACTATGATTCTGAAGCACCAAGGGAATATATTATGCGACTTAAGCTCACAAATAGAAAACAAATGATTCTTTATAGCTAAAACATAATTTTCTATAACGTAAAAGTGAATGACTAAAACAACACAAAGCCTCTTTACTCTCCAATAATTATGTTCGCTCCAAGTGAATATCGTATGCGACTTAAGCTCACAAAGGCAAAGCGAATGATTCTTTATAGCTAAAACATAATTTTCTATAACGTAAAAGTGAATGACTAAAACAACACAAAGCCTCTTTACTCTCCAATAATTATGTTCGCTCCAAGTGAATATCATATGCGACTTAAGCTCACAAATGCAAAGCGAATGATTCTTTATACCTAAAACGTAATTTTCTATAACGTAAAAGTAAATTACTACAACAACACAGTCTATTTACTCTCCAATAATTATGTTCAAGCCATCAACACACCGACGATCACACGCGGCCCAGAAATACCTGTGTACAATTAGCCCTGTATCGACACCGCCGCCGCACTGAGCTGTGAAGTTTAATGAAATACTAATCCAACACCGAGAGAGCTCAAAACAATTTCACATACAATGGCTAAAAGCAAGTACAGATTTGGCTATATTGTCGCTCCTCCCCACATCCCTCGGGCGGTGCAGTCATTCAAACAGTCGTTTTTATCATTAATGAGGTAAATGAGCAGTGAGAGAGGCGATCAGCAGCATAGCCAGCACAGCATCCCACATATTTAGCTTGTGCTGCATTGCTGTATATATAATTGTGCTGCACTGTGGTCAATAATCCTTACAAAGCCTGCGATGCCAAGTGATTCAATGAGTGAGTGAGTGAGTGAGTGAGTGAGTGAGTGAGTGAGTGAGTGAGTGAGTGAGTGAGTTAGTGAGTGAGTGAGTGATTGGATGAGTAAGTATGAGAGTGGGTGAATAAGTGATTGGCTAAATGAGTAAATTACTACGTTATTGGTTGATAATTATGTAATTCAGTCTATAATCCATTCAGTCAGCTAACAACCGACATTATGTAATTAATCACCCATAAGCAGGCCATCTAGTCATCCAACATATCATTTAAAGTTTTAAACATTTTAACCCAAAAAATATAGCCAGTGATCCAGTCAACCAGAAAACAAACCAGTCATGCAGTCAGCCAACCAGTCATTCATCCAGCCAGCTAGTCAGTCATTCCGTCAACCAACCAGTCAACCAGTCAGCCATTCAGTCAGTCATTCCGTCAACCAACCAGTCAGTCATTCAGTCAGCCAGTCAACTAGTCAGTCATTCCGTCAACCAACCAGTCAGTCATTCAGTCAGCCAGTCAACCAGTCAGTCATTCCGTCAATCAACCAGCCAACCATACAGTCAGTCAGTCAGTCAATCAGCCAGCCAACCAGTCAGTCATTCCGTCAACCAACCAGTCAGTCATTCCGTCAACCAACCAGTCAATTATCCAGTCAGTCAGTCAGTCAGTCAGTCAGCCAACCAACCAGTCAGTCATTCCGTCAACCAACCAGTCAGTAGGTCAGTCATTCCGTCAAACATCCAGTCAGTCAGTCAATCAGTCAGCCAGCCAACCAGTCAGTCATTCCGTCAACCAACCAGTCAGTCAGTCAGTCAATCAGTCAGTCATTCCGTCAACCAACC
>JACEEZ010002222.1:117500-122500 GCA_016584305.1 Chionoecetes opilio
AAGAAAAACGACTAATAAATGAAGCAGGAAAAGAAGGAAGCAGGACACACACACACACACACACACACACACACACACACACACACACCTCATTCCCTCACACACCTGAAAGCGTTCCCACACGGCTTATAGAAAACGGGAAGTCAAAGCGGCTCGCAGTTTCCCATTTTCATTGTAATTCACGCGTCATAATATTCTGTTCCTTTGTAACGTCAGAATGGCACCCCTTTGCTATCCCTTTGGCACCCCTTTCCTCCTTAAAAGCTTTGAATAAAATTATCATACGGAATCATTATGAAGCACGACACACGCTACCGTCAAAGGGAGAGAGACACAGACAGGCTGGAGACATTGAAACATTATTAACAACTCTCTTCTCTCTCTCTCTCTCTCTCTCTCTCTCTCTCTCTCTCTCTCTCTCTCTCTCTCTCTCTCTCTCTCTCTCTCTCTCTCTCTCTCTCTCGTATTGTGTGTTACCTTTTCCTACGAGGCTATTAAAAAGTTAGAAAGGGTTTATGATGCAGTAAGAGAGAGATAGAGATATTGAGAGAGAGACATAAAAAAGGTAAATGCCACAGTGCGAAATGACAATAGTTCTCCCTTCATGCTAGTTTATTCACTTCCATTTTCTTATAAGTTTGTCTTCAACTGTTTTAAGTAGAGTTCGAAGTGAGAAAAAGTGAATATTAGTGTTGTATTACCAAGAGAGAGAGAGAGAGAGAGAGAGAGAGAGAGAGAGAGAGAGAGAGGAGAGAGAGAGAGAGAGAGAGAGAGAGAGGTGAATGGAGGAGAAATATAATCAGGAGGAAAGGATACGAGGAAAAGGAAAAAGCTATTAACTATTAAGCATGGTAGGAATGGATGTAGTTTATGCAGGTTTTCATATACGTTCCTGTGTGTACCTAAGACTTCCAGCAGGTGTAGGTATTCATATATGTATTAATTCCCCTCGGATTAATATTAAGAGTACACGGAGTCTGTATGAATTATGTAGTCTCGTGTGTGTGTGTGTATTCATCTAGTTGTATTCATCTAGTTGTATTTTACAGGGCCTGACCAACGCTCGTATGGCCCCGTCTCCATATCAACATTTTTATCATTCATCTTCAGTGCTTAGTGATGGCCGAAGCCACCACCCCGGGAGGCGGGTCACAAACCCCGGCTACACCCAGTACTCATTCACTGCTGGGTGGACAGGGGCTCTGTTTTTTTTAAGGAAACAACCCATCTGTTTCCGCTCCGCCCGGGGATCGAACCCGGGATCTTCTCGGTTGTGAACCGGGCGTGCTACCCTTTACACTACGGAGTGTGTGTGTGTGTGTGTGTGTGTGTGTGTTTACGTACCTGGTGTCACATTACCGTGCTCGTATGTTCACAGGATTGGGTCGAGCTCGTGGTGTTTCCTTTCCTAATACTACTTCATCACCACGTATGTAAATCTTATTTATATTTCTTACACACAATTTTTCTCCACGTAACTGCTTCCATGAGTCACATTGAGTCAGTAGAGCTGCCTGGATGACTATTATTTTTCTTATTATGGTTCGTATTTCAGCTTACTTTTTTTTTCTTTTTTTTTCTTTTTTTTTCGGGCCAGCTTACGTTATACATTTTTATTTATTATTATTGATCATCTGATTGTAAGATTATTTTGTCAATTTTTCTTTATTTTCATCGCGTCTTCAGCTTCCTTTCCTTCTTTTAATGTGAAAAGTTCTCTCTACCATAACCTTTTTTTTTATAATCTCAGCAGGTCTCTTAGAATAGCTATCCTCTAGAGTGAATCTCGTTATCGCGCTAAGCTATTTCTATTTCGTATAGTTTTTGTTTCGTATAATAAATGTTTCTTATTAATTACTTGCACAAATTGAATACAATTAACCGAATTATCTTTTTTTTCCTATATTATATTATCTACCCAGGCGAGAAAATGAAGAAAATCTGTACCATATGAATTTTAAAGTTAAAAAAATATATAAAAAATAAATAAATAAGAATAAAAAAGTTAATTGCGTCTGTCATGATGGTCAACCCATTTCCACAGCTTTCCAAGAGTTAATTTCAAGTAAAAAAAGCTGGTATGTAGCAGTAAAAGTCAGGTTGCTGTCGGGGGCAAAGTCCCACCCAAAATTGCTGTCGTTGTGCATTTCGTGTACAGGGGACTCTTAAACAACATGAGATCATTTCCAGCCTTGCCGCTTTCGCATGAATAAATGTCATTTTTAACCCTTCTATTAGGGGTATTTAAGGGTTAAAGCCCCGACTGCGCTCCGGTAGCAATGCTGATATTTAATGTCTGAGGGTCGATCTTGATATTCATGATGTCAAACCTTTGCCGTCGTTCACATGAATAAATGCTCTGGGCTCCGGGTCTATATTATGTAATATCTGTAATGGCGCACTGAATTAATTAGCAAGTCTTAATCACTCACCTAAGTAGTCACGAACAATAGGACACAATGCTGCATTATAATTACCTGCTACAGTTACGTGTATCTATGATTACTGATCTTTCTAACTTACTAATTGTCTGCTTTCCCTCCCCGCGGCCCCGCTATACAGGACTTTCTAACTACGGCCCCATTATCTCTCTTAATAATGCAGCCACCGTCATCTTCATCCTACATCCCTTCTATTGGTGAACTCCGAAACAATCTGCCTTATATATTATATACTAAGTAATCCACTGCTCGTTTGTAACAGTTCTATGTGATAATATATATGCAACTTTTAAATTAGTTCACAAAATGTCTAATTACGTAGTTAATCATCATTTGGTTTTTCCCATTATATTGTCCAAGAAGCTCAGTATAGGCATGTGTATGTATGTATGTATGTATGTATGTATGTATGTATGTATGTATGTATGCATGTATGTATGCTGTGGTTATTACTGTTCATTGTTACTGTCTGTCTATTATTATCAACGAGAACAAAGATAATCTAATGGTGGTAGGCAATCGTAAGCTTCAAACTAGCACTGATTGGTCTCTCTAAGCCACCCAATCACTAGCAGGGAAAGCGACTATTGATACAGATTACCAAACACACATTACACCAGATTTCAGGCAGCGATTTGACTGTTTATCTCTTTTTAAATTCCAATGAAAAATCACCTTCGTTCTCTGCTCTCATTTGTTGTTATATTTTCTCCTCCTACTTACTACAGCTTCCTTTTTTCCTCCTTCCTCTAATTCTTTTTCAAATAATTCCATCACATCAGATTTCAGATTGTGATTTAACTTTATTTTTCGTCATTCCTCAATTAATCTTAATCTCCATTCTCATATATTTTTTGTCTTATTTTCTCATCTTTATTACTACAGCTTCCTTTCTCTATCCAATTTTTTTAATTTTATAATTCTATCCTATCCACTTGTGTACATTTCATCTCATTCAATCTTTCTTTTTTCTCAACACATAACTATACAATACTTTATTTTATATATTGCCTTTAATTTGTCCTTCATTGTAATTTACCATTTTCTCCTCTTTTTTCCCTTTCCTTTATCTCATTCGCTGAAGCCCGTCACGTGATATTAGGAAGGAGGAAGAATAAGGAGAGAAGGAGGAGGAAGAGGAGGAGGAGGAGGAGGAGGAGGAGGAGGAGGAGGAGGAGGAGGAGGAGGAGGAGGAGGAGGAGGAGGAGAAACAAAGACAACGGCCACCTTGGAGTCTGGCACCAAGTAATGATGGAGGGAGGAGGAGGAGGAGGAGGAGGAGGAGGAGGAGGAGGAGGAGGAGGAGGAGGAGGAGGAGGAGGAGGAGGAGGAAGGAGAGGAAGGGAGGAACGTCAAAAGGAATAGATGGAAGGAGGGAGGATAGGAAGGGAGGGGATCGAACCCTTCTATTCATGACACCCAGCCTCGTGTGATCACCTAACTTTCCGCCACACCGAGAAGCCGGACGGGAAACAGCGGGAAGCGTCGAGAGAGGAAAGAGAGAGAGAGAGAGAGAGAAAAGAGAGAGAGAGAGAGAGAGAGCAGAGAGAGAGAGAGAGAGAGGGAAAGGAGAGAGAGAGAGGAGAGAGAGAGAGAGAGAGAGAGAGAGAGAGAGAGAGAGAGAGAGAGAGAGAGAGAGAGAGAGAGAGAGAGAGAGAGAGAGAGAGAAAAAAAAATATCACACTATCACACTCACTATTCACGTCAGCACCTCCTTCGTGTTTTAACATGACCCGCTGTTCATGTCTTCGTCAGCCATTACAGAAGCAGCGCTGGAGACACACAACCCACACAGCCTTTCACAGCAACCCACAGACAGCCTTTCACAGCGACCCACAGACAGCCTTTCATAGCAACCCACAGACAGCCTTTCACAGCAACCCACAGACAGCCTTTCACAGCAACCCACAGACAGCCTTTCACAGCGACCCACAGACAGCCTTTCACAGCGACCCACAAACAGCCTTTCACAGCGACCCACAGACAGCCTTTCACAGCGACCCACAGACAGCCTTTCACAGCAACCCACAGACAGCCTTTCATAGCGACCCACAGACAGCCTTTCACAGCGACCCACAGACAGCCTTTCACAGCGACCCACAGACAGCCTTTCACAACGACCCACAGACAGCCTTTCACAGCGACCCACAGACAGCCTTTCACAACGACCCACAGACAGCCTTTCACAGCGACCCACAGACAGCCTTTCACAACGACCCACAGACAGCCTTTCACAGCGACCCACAGACAGCCTTTCACAGCGACCCACAGACAGCCTTTCACAGCGACCCACAGACAGCCTTTCACAGCGACCCACAGACAGCCTTTCACACCGACCCACAGACAGCCTTTCACAGCGACCCACAGACAGCCTTTCACAGCGACCCACAGACAGCCTTTCACAGCGACCCATCATTCACCCCGCGGCTGTGAAATGGGAACAGCATGTAACAACAACAGAAGAAGAGAGCATGAATACATAATAACAATACATTTCTATTTCTACTTCAATTAAAAGGGATAATTAAGGAAGCATTAGGGAAGGAAAGGTAAGTGAAA
>JACEEZ010002222.1:127500-132500 GCA_016584305.1 Chionoecetes opilio
TAGGATACGGTCCGTTGTTGACTTATCAGGCGTGAACCAAGACTGCTGAAGTCTCTGATGCTTCAGCAGATGACTGCGGATCCGCGTCACCAATAGATGGGCAAGCACCTTGCCTGGCACGCTGAGGAGTGTAATACCGCGGTAATTGTTGCAGTCCTGACGGTCCCTTTTCCCTTTCCAGATAGGGACGACCAGCCCCCTTTTCCTGTCAGGAGGAATGGTACCTGATTGCCACACGGCAGTCAGGACAGCATGCAACCCGTGGATCATGGCCTCACCCCCAGCTTTGAGGAGCTCCGCACTGATATTACAAACACCAGCTGCCTTTCCACCCCTCAACTTTGCTACAGCCTCTCTGACTTCGTCAAGAGAGGGTGCGCTATCGTCAATGGGAGGATCGGCATCCACTGCCTGTAACCCAGTGGTGTGAAGTTGCTCAATTGGAGGGTCCACCGTGAACAACTGCCCAAAGTACTCAGCCCAACGAGCCATCTGCCCATCCATGTCCGACACGAGGCGCCCATCTGCTGCTCAAATAGCACTCGCCCGAGATGGAGACTTGGAACGGAATTTCTTCAGGGCTCGGTAGGCGGGTCGGAGGTCATTAGCGTTCAAATGGCCCTCGTCATCCTCAGCGAGGCTCCTGACATACCTCTCCTTGTCTCTCCCCAGGAGGGTTCTAGTCCGGCGTGACAGAGCCCTGTGCTGGTCCCGGTTCCCAGCCAGCCTGGCAGCGCGACTCTCCTCGATTTTCTCCAGCGTCTCCGTCGAGACAAAACCACGCCTTGACCTCGGACGCTCCCCAATACACTCATTGGCAGCCTGTAGAGTTTCACGTTTGAAGGTATCCCACAGTTCTACAGGGTCCTCGAGGGCACTGAGCACATCAAACCAATTTGAGACTGCTACTGCATACTCATGGGCACATGTCAAGTCCTTCAGTTTCTCAAGATGAAACAGTATGGTTACCTCTTGAGATTCTTCTGGACTTGACATGAAGCTTATGTGTAGCAACAGCAAGTCTGTGATCTATTCCAAAGAACTCAGTACCCCGGTAAACCCTGCAGTTCTGGAGGATCCTCCAAAGAGTACTAACGAGGACGTGGTCGATCTTCTTAGCTACCCCTCCGGCATTACTATACCATGTCCAGAAGTGTAGCTCCGGTCTCTGATACCAAGAACCTGCAATTCTCAACATTCTGGACCGTGCAAAATTCAGAAGCAGAGAACGGTTAATGTTTCTGGTACCGGAGTCATGGGGACCAACACATGGCTCGTAGCCATCTCTCACAGTGCCAGTAGTAGCATTGAAGTCGCCCAAGACAATGAGTGTGTCCCGAGGAGGACACTGGTCTAATACAGAGTCGAGTTTGGCGTAAAACATCTCCTTCTCTTCAGTTTTACGCACCTCGGTAGGAGCGCACATTGCAACAAGAGACATGAAACCCAGAGTGTGTTTCATCCTCACCCGCATTATACGCTCATCAACCGGAGTAACCTCAACAACTGACGGCTGCAGTTTGCTGGAGATGCCTATAGCTACTCCCCGGACATGGTCGCCATTGCTCATGCCGGACCAGTAGTAGGTGTAACCCCCACTGCTAGTCTCGCCACTACCAGGCCTCCTCATCTCAGAGAGTCCCACTATATCCACCCTCAGCCTACTGAGCTCGCCCGATAGGAGATGTAGTCGACGATCGTCTGAGAGGCTCAGAACGTTCCACGAGCCCACACGAAGAACCCTCCGCAGGTTGATCCCAGGAGTGATTCGACGGGCAGGCGCCGCCTCTACACCGCCCCGGCCACCCCCATAAGAAAAAGATGGGCTAGGGGGCCCTACCACTCGATTTAGAGTGCGGGATTACCGAGGGCTTTGCCACGCACTCGTTATAGGCAGACCCTCTCTGCGTCGGCATTGGAGGGGTCTGCGTGGTCGGGCCCCCCGGCAAAACCGGGTCGGGGGCGCGGTTACCACACACCCGGCCTCTACCTTTAATATGTTTGTGGCTAAGTTAGGTTTTTACAGGGAGGGGGTGCAAGCCCGTCCCCAACCAATCTATATCAGGGATTGGCCTTACTGCTCACCGGGGCCAGGGACGCAGACCCCTCTGTAGGGATTAACCCCAGGCTGCCCGCTATTTCACCCATAGCTGGGGCTGGATGGCCATTGACTCAATAGTGACTTCATCTGCCCTTAAAGTCATAAAGGATAGGGTCTGGTCACTAAATTTGTCCGGATCCCGAGAACAATTAACTGGAACCATCACAGCATCCGGTTCTCTTGATTACATTAGGAACCGCACCTCTCTCTCCTCCTCTCTCTCTCTCTCTCTCTCCCTCTCTCTCTCTCTCTCTCTCTCTCTCTCTCTCTCTCTCCTCTCTCTCTCTCTCTCTCTCTCTCTAATTAATTAACCCCAGGCTGCCCACTATTTCACCCATAGCTGGGGCTGGATGGCCATTGACTCGATAGTGACTTCATCTGCCCTTAAAGGCATAAAGGATAAGGTCTGGTCACTAAATTTGTCCGGATCCCGAGAACAATTAACTGGATTATTTTAACTGAATTATTATTATTATTATTATTATTAGTAGTAGTAGTAGTAGTAGTAGTAGTAGTATTATCATTATTTTCATTTTTATTTTCATATTCTTATCCCTTATAGAGATCAATGTTTCTATCATTGTTATTTTTGTTATCATTAATATTATCAACATCATTATTACTATTGTTATCTTTATTATTATTATTTCTATTATTATCTTGTTATTGTATAAGTATAATTCTAATATTTTTTAGTTATTCATATTCTAAAGCTGCTGTGAAATTTGCAATTTCACAGCCATTAATTAATTATTATTCCCATCTTTATTATTATTATCATAATTATTATTGTTATTCTATTATCATTGTTATCATTGTTAATAGTTATCATTATCAATATTATTATTATTACTTTTATCATTATTGTTAACATTGTTACCATCATTGATGACTAATTATCATTATTAGTTTTACTATTATTATTATTATTTTTATTATTATTATTATTTCAATAATATTATTATTATTATTATTATTACTATTTTCATTTTTACTGATACAATTAATATTTTGTTTTTGTTTTTGTTGTTGTAATGTAATAATTAATGATAATCATGCAAAACTATGTATATGTACGTATAGATGTACATATATTTGGGGGGTTTTCCGTTGTGTGTTAGTGTTAAGATTTTAGGTTTTAGGCTTAACAGAAGAGATAAGATTTTCATCCTATCTAGACACTTATCAAGTACCAACTACAAGGTTATTGACTATACAAAGCGCCGCCACGTCAGCACGAACTAGGCGGACTCGAACCGCTGACCGAATGCACAGGGACGCTGCACATTGCGAACTCACGTCTCTACCAACCTTGCCACACTGACGGGCTATGGCTTAACAGAAGCTACGTCTGCCCACACATACATGTTTAAGCATCAAGTCCATACAACAGCTTTGGCTCAATGAACCAGGGCTTGTGATCATTATATCTATGTATGATAATTGTGATATCTGAAAAAAAGACCAATCAATCAATCAATCAATCAATCAATCAATCAATCTCTCTCTCTCTCTCTCTCTCTCTCTCTCTCTCTCTCTCTCTCTCTCTCTCTCTCTCTCTCTCTCTCTCTCTCTACCCGCTGCCCTAGGTCCGTATAATCCCCTGAGCTTCGAAAGTGACCCGCGAAAGTAACCCTCCAAAGTGAGCCTCGACGATGGATACTGATACGTGTATAGATAAAGTGTCAAGAGATTAATGGAGATCGGTAGGTGGCGCGGCGCGATTCTGGGATTGCTTCCATGTGGGTTTGGGTGAAGTGATTATACTGTGTTCACGTGGAGGTGTGAGTGTCTCTTTAAGTAGTTGAGTTTGTGTGTGTGTGTGTGTGTGTGTGTGTGTGTGTGTGTGTGTGTGTGTGTGTGTGTGTGTGTGTGTGTGTGTGTGTGTGTGTGTGTGTGTGTGTGTGTGTGTGTGTGTGTGTGTGTGTGTGTGTGTGTGTGTGTGTGTGAGAGAGAGAGAGAGAGAGAGAGGAGAGAGAGGGGAGAGAGAGGAGAGAGAAGGAGAGAGAGAGAGAGAGAGAGAGAGAGAGAGAGAGAGAGAGAGGAGAGAGAGAGAAGAGAGAGAGAGGGTCAACACACCCACACAAACTTTTCTCTATTTTTCCCCTACCTACCTTCCTCCTCTTCATTCTCTCTCCTCTCTCTCTCTCTCTCTCTCTCTTCTCTCTCTCTCTCTCTCTCCTCTCTCTCTCTCTCTCTCTCTCTTCTCTCTCTTCCCACACCCTACAGAGGTCAAAGGTCACAGTCAACCCGTAACCCTATTTCAATGATTCCTGAGCAGCCACTTTCCCCTCACACTCTAATTTTACTCTCAATTGATCCCCTCAGAGGCCTCTTGCGACTCCCTTTCCCCTCTTCCAACCGCTCTTCTTCCCCTTTCCCTCTCCGCTTTGCTCGTGCTATGTCATTTATTCCTCCTCTTTATCATTGCCTGCCTCCCTTCCTTTGCTATTTAACATCCATCACACACCTTCATAAAACAATATTAATGCTCCAACTGTTAATGACGTAACTGATGGAGGAGGAGGAGGAGGAGGAGGAGGAGGAGGAGGAGGAGGAGGAGGAGGAGGAGGAGGAGGAGGAAGAGGAAGAGGAAGAGGAAGAGGAAGAGGAGGAGGAGGAGGAGGAGGAAAAGGAGGAGGAGGAGGAGGAGGAGGAGGAGGAGGAGGAGGAGGAGGAGGAGGAGGAGGAGGAGGAGGAGGAGGAGGAGGAAGAGGAAGAGGAAGAGGAAGAGGAAGAGGAAGAGGAGGAGGAGGAGGAGGAAAAGGAGGAGGAGGAAAAGGAGGAGGAGGAGGAG
This sequence comes from Chionoecetes opilio, assembly GCA_016584305.1. NCBI lineage: Eukaryota > Metazoa > Arthropoda > Malacostraca > Decapoda > Majidae > Chionoecetes > Chionoecetes opilio. The sequence goes on from JACEEZ010002222.1 coordinate 132,399, forward strand.
GAGGAAGAGGAGGAGGAGGAGGAGGAGGAGGAGGAGGAGGAGGAGGAGGAGGAGGAGGAGGAGGAGGAGGAGGAGGAAAAAAATGAGGACCTATAAATCTTA
>JACEEZ010002222.1:140000-147500 GCA_016584305.1 Chionoecetes opilio
AAAAAAACCCAAAATAGACCTAAATAACCTAAAATAACCGGAAATAACCTAAAATAAACCTAAAATAACCTAAAATAAACTTAAAATAACCAAAAATCAACTTAAAATGACCAAAAATAGTTATACGTACAGACGGACACAGAGGCAGTAAGAAAGAAAAAAACAAAAAAACAAGAGTGTGCAGTGAGTGTGTGTGTGTTGAGATACGTAGTGTCGTGTGTTGATTAAGTGGTGCGTACATGGTGCGTGTGGGGATGTGTTGTGTGTAGTGGAGTGTGTGATGTGGTTGTGTGTTGTGGTGTGTGTGGTGTGGTGTGTGTGTGTGGTGTGCGTGCGTGCGTGGTGGTTGCGTGCGTGCGTGGTGCGTGGGGGTGGGTGGGTGCGTGCGTGCGTGGTGTGTGTGTGTGGTGTGTGTGTGGTGTGTGTGTGTGTGTGTGTGTATATTATATGCTGGGTGTGTGGTGTGTGTGTGTGTGTGTGGTGTGTGTGTAGTGGTGAGTGTGTGTGTGTGGTGTGTGTGTGTGGTGGAATGTGTGGGGTGAGATCCCAAGCTGTTGTGGCAGTGTACTATGTGAGGGGAGAGTAGAAAGAACAGAAAGAACAAGGGGAGGCGCAGGGAAGAAGGCGGAGAGAACATCAAGAACAGGAGGATGGACAAGGAGGAGTCAAGGAGGGAGAAAGAGAACGGAGAAACAAGGGAATGTAATAGAACAAAGCACGAAGAGTGAAGTCATTTTCTAAGTTCTGAGATGGCATGATACATTCTCTCTCTCTCTCTCTCTCTCTCTCTCTCTCTCTCTCTCTCCTCTCTCTCTCTCTCTCTCTCTCTCTCTCTCTCTCGTCGAAGTCCCACAAGGTTCCATTAAATTAGTGTTAAGCAGATATAATAACATGAACCTAATAAGGGAACAAGAGCAACAAGGGTGAATATCCTTTCTATCTTTATTTTATCATTTTTTGTTGCCCTGCCTTACATTGCACTTTTTTTGCCTTATTTCATTATTTTTGGTCAGTCACTACCTTATAATGTATACAAAAATATATAAAAAAAACCCAGGCCGATGAGAGGTAAGTCCCCCTTGCCACATTGGCGACTTTCAAAGAAGATAGCAACCATCCCCCACCACTACAACCACCACCACTTCTATCAGGTTGAGGCACCGCTATCCTCCATTTAAGTAAGGGATTTACAAACACGATCACGATGGCAGCGACCCGTCCAGCCCCGATTAAGGACTTAGCAAGTGATTCAAACTGTAGAAGGTCCAGAAACAGAGCCAGTAAAGCCTTAATCACTCCCACTTAACGAGGTCAGAAAAGTCTATCACGCCCACTTAACGAGGTCAGAAAAGTCTATCACTCCCACTTAACGAGGTCAGAAAAGTCTATCACTCCCACTTAACGAGGTCAGAAAAGTCTATCACTCCCACTTAACGAGGTCAGAAAAGTCTATCACTCCACTTAACGAGGTCAGAAAAGTTACACTCCACTTAAAAGAGGTCAGAAAAGTCTATCACTCCCACTTAACGAGGTCAGAAAAGTCTATCACACCCACTTAACGAGGTCAGAAAAGTCTATCACTCCCACTTAACGAGGTCAGAAAAGTCTATCACGCCCACTTAACCAGGCCTTAACCCCTTGAGACCCAGAACGAAATACCCATTGTAATTTGGCTACCATTAAACAGTTTTAGTTAATATTTTACAGATATTACCTGTTTAGTACAGTTAACCACTAGCTAATTTGGTACATTAATTTACTTTTCGTAATTTTATGGCTAACAACAGATGATTTTATATAACAAAGGAAAGATCTGGAAGTGAAAGGGTTAAGGGTGACGTGTAATGGTGTTGTGGTGACACTTACAACCTTACTGACATAGTTAAGAGAGGATAGTTGTATGTTTATGTATTATGCTTCAAAATTAGGTTCATGTTAAATTTCATGTCTTCCTATTTTTTATGACATTAATTTACGTGACATAATGGGATAACGAGTGATATATTTTTTTTACCTGTGTCTGTGTCATAATTCATAAATGATTGGATTTTATTACGACAAAAAATGATGAACAATGATCTCTCTCCACGTGACAAAGCTGTACTGATAAATGAGCGTTCAGTGCAATGATAAATTATGACTTCATATAATATAACATTCAAGTTTGACAAGAATAACCCTGACTCGTGCCGCGTAAAATATTACATCACCCTCTTTGATGTCACTGCAATATGAGGCAATGATAAAGTGTTAATAAAAGTGTTCATTCCATCTATATTTTTCGTAGTTCTAAAATATAACTGCAGATATAAAAGCTGTTCTTACCCCTTACATCGTCCCAGTCACGCCCATTGACTTCTTTATGCATTCCTGCCTTATTAAATCACAATAATCCTACAACAACCATTCTATTACTTAACAACAACAAGGAAACAGAAAAGATAAGAAAAAAAAAGAAAATATGTTAAGGCTCATTCGACATATCTTTTTCTACTGTTTAAGTTTATTTTCTGCCATCTCAAGAACACCCACCCACTCACCCACCCACCCACCCACCCTCCCACCCACTCACCCACCCACCCTCCACCCACCCCACCCACCCACCCACCCACCCACCCACCCACCCACCCACCCACCACCCACCCACCCACCACCACCCACCACACACACACACACACACACTCCACTTATCACTAAAATGAAACTCATCTCATCACACTTCTCACATTCTATCTATCCTCTTCCTTCCTTCCTTCCCATCCTCCTCTCCCATTCCTCCCTTCCCTCCCTTTCCCATCCCTTTCCACTCTTCCTCCATGTCCAGACTCCATCCCATATCTGACCTCGTTCAATCACCTTCTTACCCACCCATGTCTTCCCTTTTCCTTCCTTTTCCTCACAAGTTTGGGCAGGAAAAGGGATTCGACTTGGGTGAGGAAAATGTTACGCCACGCCACTCTAAAATACACCTTAAGGCAGCTGGGCAGAAGGAGTGAGGTTACTGTGAGACAAAAGAGAGTCACCTGTGTTTTCAAACGGGGAGCTAAAGGAGAGGAGGGATAACAGGGGGACAGAGGAAGAGGATGGGGATGGAGGAGGTTTGAAGGGGATTTAGGTTAGGATGGGTAGATAGGTTCAAGGTATATAGGAAAAGGGTGAGGAAAGGTTAAGGTTTACGAAGGTTGAGAGAGAGAGAGAGAGAGAGAGAGAGAGAGAGAGAGAGAGAGAGAGAGAGAGAGAGAGAGAGAGAGAGAGAGAGAGAGAGAGAGAGAGAGAGAGAGAGAGAGAGAGAGAGGGGAAGAGAGAGAGAGAGAGGGGAGAGAGAGGAGAGAGAGAGAGAGGAGAGAGAGAGAGAGAGAGAGAGAGAGAGAGAGAGAGAGAGAGGGAGAGAGGAGAGAGAGAGAGAGAGAGAGTGCAATAAAATACGAGTATCACATGGTAAAACAAGGAGAAAAATGGGAGAAAGAGAATTGCGTAAATAAAAGACGAGTGATTGACCCTTGCAAAGAAAACAAAATAGTTGCAGAGAGAAAACAAGAAAATGAAAGAAAGGAAATTACAAGAAAAGGACAAAATGTTTCAAAATAAATAATAAACAAATATAAAACCGACTTATTAAAAAGGGGAAAAATGATAATGCGTGGAAGGGAAAATAGGATTATACGTGGAAGCCAAATAAGATGATAGTTTGAAGACAAGAAAACACAGACACACAGTAAGATAGAAAGAGAAGAAATGTACCTAAAAAAATCTAAAAACAACAACAACCCAAAATAGACCTAAATAACCTAAAATAACCGGAAATAACCTAAAATAACCGGAAATAACCTAAAATAACCGGAAATAACCTAAAATAACCGGAAATAACCTAAAATAACCGGAAATAACCTAAAATAACCGGAAATAACCTAAAATAACCGGAAATAACCTAAAATAAACCTAAAATAAACTTTAAATAACCAAAAATAAAAAGAATAAGAGGAAACGAAGCAGATATTCTTGTTTTTGGAAAAGATAACTTAGATTTAATTGTTTTAATATTGACTTTCAGGGGTTTACGGGTGTTGTAAGATAAGTTTTGTGTTGTGCTATGTTGTGTTGAATGAATGAGACAGATAGAGATAGAGAGAGAAAGAGAGAAAAGGATTTACGGGTGTTGTAAGATAAGTTTTGTGTTGTGCTATGGTGTGTTGTGTTGTAATGAGACAGAGATAGAGATAGAGAGAGAAAGAGAGAAAAGGATTTACGGGTGTTGTAAGATAAGTTTTGTGTTGTGCTATGTTGTGTGTTGTGAATGAGACAGAGGTAGAGATAGAGAGAGAAAGAGAGAGATGAAATAAATAAATACACACACACACACACACACACGGGCAATAGAAAAGGACAGAAAACCATAAAACACAAAGAACGAACAAAAATAGAAGAAAAAAACATGGTAGAAATGAAGATAATAAATCATAACACCGATGCTATCAAAGCAGGAACAGAGAAAGAGAAACACACTGATTCTACACACACACACACACACACACACACACACACACACACACACACACACACACACACACACACACACAAGCACATAGACACGTAAACTCACCCATCCATCTATCAATACATACACACTCTCACCTCCCATTATTATTATCATTATTATATTATCATTATTATTAATATACACACTCCCACCTCCCACAAACTATCGATTCTCCCCACCAAGTCAAGTGGAACCAAAAACAAGGAGAAATACTCAACCAAAAGGACCTTTAAATACATTTCCCACACAACACTGAGGGGGGGGGAGGGGCAAACTGAGGACCCAACCCCCCCCTCCCCCTTAACCTTCAAGGAAAATTACACATGCATGAGGCACCAACGAACCCCCCCCTCCCCTCCCCCCCTTTCCCCTCCACGCGTCACTCGATGTCTCAAGATTCTATCAGCGCGAGGTTGCCCAAGAAAGAGGAATACTACTCTTTTTATATTTTTTTTACACGAGGGAGCCAAATAAAGGGAGATAGAGAGGATCGGGGGTGAGGGAGAGAGGGGGAGAGGAGGGGGGAGAGAAGGGAAAAGAGGAGGAATGGAGAAAGGAAGGAGAGGAAGGAGAGAGGAGGAGAGGAAGGGGAAGAGGAGGGAGGAAGGGAGAAGAGGAGGAGAGGAAGGGAGAAGAGGAGGAGAAGGAGGGAGAAGAGGAGGAGAGGAAGGGAGAAGAGGAGGAGAGGAAGGGAGAGGGGAGGTAAGAGAAGGAGGAAATGTCAGATAAAGAAAACATGAGGAAGAAAAGACGAAGAGGGTGAAGATATGATGGTTAGAAAGAAAGAGAGGGAGAGATAACACAAAAAAGGAATATGAAGGAGAAGAGAGGAAGAAGGGAAGTGAGGAAAGAGGAGAAGAAAGAGACTAAGGGTTTGCAAATGAGGATGAACTGAGGCGGAAAGAGAATATATGGAGGGAGAATATTATATACACACACACACACACACACACACACACACACACACACGCACACCGGGAATATTCCACAGTAACGCTGGCTGGTTAAGAACAACTATTACTACCCACTTTTATTATTTATGGTAATGTCTGGCAAACACGGACTGAGAACTACCTTTGAGTTGAAGATAAAAGCACTTAGGAAAGGCGGGAAAGCAGCAAAGGCGAGCACAGACATCAACGGGGCGAGAAACAACGCGACGACAAAGGAAAAGTGAATGTCGAGAAAGGAAGAAGAAAGCTAAACGGAGATAGAAAATATATAGAATGCCCGTGAAATTTATATATGTGGAAATGTAATGATATAATAAAACAATAGGAAGACAAAATGGGAAGAAAAAGGAGACACGGACAAAAATATATAGCAAATGGCCGTGAGTAAAAAAAAAAAGTGGATGTAGAATGAATAGAATAATAGGAGAAAAATAAAATGCAGGTTAATTGATGGTAAACAAAGATAATAAAACATGTCTGTGAAATTAATTATATAAAAAGAAGTGGAAATAGAAAGCATGGATTAACCAATATGGAGAAAGAAAATGAAATATGAAAGAATATGCAAGAAAGAAAATATGGGATAATTGATAGTAAACAAAGCTAAGTATGACAGAAGATCAAAAAAAGGTCCGTGAAATGATATATAAAAACTGAAAACAGAATGAATGGAATTGCAGGAAGTAATAAAATGTTGATTAATTGATGGTAAACAAAGCTGAAGTATGACAGAAGATAAAAAAAAAGAAAATAAGGGTTAATTGAAGGTAAACAAAGCTGAAGTATGACAGAAGATCAAAAAAAAGGGTCCGTGAAATGATATATAAAAACTGAAAACAGAATGAATGGAATTGCAGGAAGTAATAAAATGTTAGTTAATTGATGGTAAACAAATATAAAGTAAAACCGAAGGCATTGTAACAAAACGTACAGAGTTAGTTGGTATGGAAAAATATGGAACCAATTTGAAAGGTACAGGGTCATAAATTTTGGATATAAACTTGATATACAAATCTATATTTTTACCGAATGGCACTTTTCTCTCTTTTATTAATATGCAGTTGTGCAAATAAGCGACAATTAAGCAGAGCAATAATGGAACAAATATTGGAAAAAGAGGAAAACTGATAAAAGGCAAGAGGAAAATAACTAAAGAATTGTGATGAATGGCAGTGCAGGATCGGTCATTAAATTTATTCACAGGGGAAAAATCAGGACAAAAAAAACATAATTATCATAAAAACTACAAAATGATAACAAATCTGTGAATGAATGACAAACAATAACAATAACTAACGTGAATGGGAAATAATGATTAATACAACACACACACACACACACACACACACACACACACACACACACACACACACACACACACACACACACACACACACTCGCGTTCCTCAATCTAATTTTGCTCATCTATAAAGAAAAAAAGACTATATATAGGGAATTTCCTACCTACATTTTACGAGAGAGAGAGAGAGAGAGAGAGAGAGAGAGAGAGAGAGAGAGAGAGAGAGAGAGAGAGAGAGAGAGAGAGAGAGAGAGAGAGAGAGAGAGAGAGAGAGAGAGAGAGAGAGAGGAGAGAGGGGAGAGACGAGAGAAGAGGAGAGGAAGAGAGAGAGGAGAGAGAGAGAGAGAGAGAGAGAGAGAGGAGAGAGAGAGAGAGAGAGGAGAGAGAAAAAAAAAAAAAAGTTGAAAAAATGAACAAAGAAAATAAATAAAAAACGAAATTAAAATTGAAATAAAAACGTATAGTTAAAAAAAAAGATAGAAGGACTCAAAATTAGAAAGAACGTGACGAGGAAAGAAAAATAAAATACGAAACAAGGAGAACAATGAAATGGATGTTAAAGGTGAAGTCAGAGATATATAAAAAGACAAAGAAAAATTAGTTAACCCATTGAGACCCAGAACGTAATATCCATTGTAATTTGATACCATTAGACGATTTGTAGTGACTATAAACATTAATTTATAGCTATGACCTGTTTAGTATCTTTG
>JACEEZ010002222.1:157500-169019 GCA_016584305.1 Chionoecetes opilio
CACTCATACAAAAATGAATATGATGAAAAAACAATGTACCTCATATAATACTTTTGGCGTTATAGAGATAATCCTTAAAATTCCCACGGTAATAGAGTTCATTATAACCTTTCATGATGACGTAATTTCATTTTCTTTGTTTTACATATATCGACGAGGCACTTTAAATACTTTATTTTCCCAGACCAATGAATTATCTTTAAATCACATCAACTAACTATCAGTAAAAAGATCAATTAAATGTTCTTTCCTCGGGATCTCCAAGGCAAACAATACGGACACAACCGAACAACTAAGATAAAACAAAAATAAAGGGAGATAATAATAACAACAACAACGATAATAAAGGGAGATAATAATAACAACAACAAAGATAATAAAGGGAGATAATAATAACAACAACAACGATAATAAAGGGAGATAATAATAACAACAACAACGATAATAAAGGGAGATAATAATAACAACAAAGATAATAAAGGGAGATAATAATAACAACAACGATAATAAAGGGAGATAATAATAACAACAACAAAGATAATAAAGGGAGATAATAATAATAACAACAAAGATAATAAAGGGAGATAATAATAACAAAACAACAAATAAAGGGAGAAAATAATAAAAAACAACAAAAGATAAAAAAGGGAGATAATAATAACAACAACAAAGATAATAAAGGGAGATAATAATAACAACAACAACGATAATAAAGGGAGATAATAATAACAACAACAACGATAATAAAGGGAGATAATAATAACAACAACAAAGATAATAAAGGGAGATAATAATAACAACAACAACGATAATAAAGGGAGATAATAATAACAACAACAACGATAATAAAGGGAGATGAAGAAATAGTACTAACCAATACAGGTAACACCGTGACGGAACTATAAGTCGTCCTTCCTATACCCTGGGAAACACACTCAGAAATCAATAAAATAATAGAAGTAAAATCACAGACACATGACTAATTCCCCTACACCATCAAGGCCTAAATCCATTACTTGCATTAGGTAATATAACACAGTAAGTTGATATCAGTTCATTTTGTGTAGCCTAAATTTCCCTCACGTCTACACATCTTCATTATCAGTGCCCGGGGGAGTGCCAGTGCCAGGGGGGCATCGGCATGGCATACAATAATAATAATAGTAATTAGTAGTAGCAGTTGTTCCAGTAAAAATAATGGAACATAATTACAGGTAGCAATTACAACAATAATGATGTCAGCTATAATTATAGTAATGATCACCAGTGTTTGTGGGCCCTTCAGACCCATGTATTGATGTTTGTAGTAGTAGTATATATTAGACAACGTGTGATTGCAAACTCCAATCGTGTTGTTGCTGTTGTTGGTCACTGGTCAAATTAAGTGCCTCGGGGTAGACCATGTTCCGTGTGATTCCAACCCTTTGTGTTCCGTATGATTCCAACCATTTGTGTTCCGTGATCCAACCTTTGTGTTCCGTTTTGATTCCAACCATTGGTTTCCTGTGATTCCAAACCCCTTTTTGTTCCGTGTGTGATTCCAAAACCCTTTTGTGTGTTCGTGTGATTCCAAACCCCTTTGGTTCCGTGTGATTCCAACACACACACAATCACACACGCACACAAACGTAAGTCCATGAGTCTACTAAGTTTGTGGAATGCGGCAAGACGTTACCGCAGCGTTTTTCCTGTAATCTAATACTCCTGAAAGTGTTTTTAGCCCAAAATCCCCCTTCAAAATGATTCAATCGACATGGGACCAAACCGCTTACCACCTACGATTTAATTGCGAGTTTTTGAGCCTACTCTCATCAAAATTGAATTTACAGTTTCGGCTACCCAAAACAGACAGACAGACAGACAGACAGACAGACAGACAGACAGACAGACAGACACACGGCTACTCCTATAGTATATTAGATGACCAAAAAAATAATGATAAAAATAATAATAATACAAATAACAATTAAAAGGCTAAACCAACTGATGTTTCGTTGATACCTCAGGAACAGTTGGTATTGGAACATCAAGTAGTAATGATAGTAATAGTAATAACAGTGCCACACATTAAGACAGATTACCACGTATGTATCTGAGCTTATTATTACACCTGAATGACTTATGAAGAAGAAGTAGGGATTAATTGAACAGGCCTTTTCCTCTTTGCCACTCATCCTGATAGCGATTATAAAGTAGAATATATAATAATTAATAAAAAATAAATAGAATACATCAAATAGTTAGAAAATATGAAGGACGAAAGGGAATAAAGCAAAGTAGTAAGTAGTAAAAGAAGTAGTAAAGTAGTAAAGAAATAAAGCAGTAGCCCAAAAAAATATGTAGAGGAAAAAGAAAAGAACAAGTTACGATTGGTAAATATAGAAAGTAGGGAGGAGTTTAGGAAGAAAAAAAAATACATACAATACAGTGTAGCACATTGAGATGAATTACCACGTATGTATCTGACCTTATTATTACACCTGAATGAATTAACAGGAAGAAGGGAATGTGTCATCAGGCTTTCTCTTTGTCTCTCATCCTGATAGTGAAGGGAAGTGAAGTGAATCCTGAAGTGAAGTTATCTAAAGAGTCATTGAATAGTTAGTTTGGTTATCGAATCGAATTGAATTGAATAGTTAGGTTGGCGTGTCGCTGCCTCGCCGTTCGCTCAAAATGTTTCTCTGTTTCGGAAACTGCCGTATTTGACGCCTTTGATAATTTTTTTTAATAATAATAATATAAATGAAAAATAAGATATCGTGAGTAGCGGATATTGATTTCTTGGGGGATTTAGGGCCCAAATTTGGCTTCAGTTTATTTTTTCTTGCGGATTTTGATTTCTTGGGGGATTTAGGGCCCAAATTTGGCTTCAGTTTATTTTTTCTTGTTTTAAAAGTGATGTATTTATAATTGACTATTTGTTTCTATTTCGGATTTTTATTTTGCAACCCAACTTTTTTATATATACAAAACACGTTATGTGATTTTTGATGTGTAACTTATTTTTGTAAAGCTTATATATGCACGCCGTGTGATTCTCCCGTAATTAGATCAAGCTGCGGTTCCCATGTGCACCAACAATAGGTTTAGTCTTTTAATTGTTATTTTTATTAGTATTGTTATTAATATTACAATAATTATTTTCATCATTATCGTTTTTATAATTATAGTTGATATCATTATTGTTGCAATTGCTACTTTTAATTAGGTTACATTAATTTTACTGAACAACTAGGTACATATTATACTGCCACAGCAACTACTCTAAAAATATTACTACTTCAACTACTACTACTATAAATACTATTACTACTACTACTACTACTACTACTACTACTACTACTACCACTACCACTACTACTACTACTATAAATACTACTACTACTATACTACTACTACTACTACTACTACTACTACTACTACTATATATACTACTACTACAACTACTACAACTACAACTACTACTACTACAATAACTACTACTACTACGGTACTACTACTACTACTAACACTACTACTAATAATGATAATAATAATAATAATAATCACTACACTCAAAAAAATTGCGTAATACTTCCCGGGTCGGCATTACGAGTATTATGTAAATATTCTCTTTGCTCTCGAGGTCTTATTAATACCGTGAAGATTAATAAATATAGCCTGGAGGAAGACGAGAGGAGGAGGAGGAGGAGGAGGAGGAGGAGGAGGAGGAGGAGGAGGAGGAGGAGGAGGAGGAGGAAGAGGAGGGGAAGCGGAAGAATGATGAATGCCCGGAAGGGAAATATCGGCCACAGAAAACGTAGGTGACACAGGGATTACCATTATAAAGGAAGGAGAAGGGAACCCACATGATTAATTCTATCGTTAGTCCCAATACATCGTGTGATCCCTCTTTTTCCCCACCCCTCTCTCTCTCTCTCTCTCTCTCTCTCTCTCTCTCTCTCTCTCTCTCTCTCTCTCTCTCTCTCTCTCTCTCTCTCTCTCATTTCCTTCGTATTCGTCATCCTTGCAAACTTCAATTTCCTAACGACATTTTCTCATTAATTGTTAACTTTTCTAATCCTTTTTTTCTCCCCTTTTCCTCTCATTCACACACACACACACACACACACACACACACACACACACACACACACACACTCCATGGTGTAAGGGATAGCACGCTCGGTTCACAATCGAGATGTCCCGGGTTCGATCCCCGGGCGGAGCGGAAACAGATGGGTTGTTTCCTTAAAACCCGAGCCCCTGTCCACCCAGCAGTGAATGGGTACCGGGTGTTAGCCGGGGTTTGTGACCTGCTCTCCGGGGTGGTGGCTTCGGCCAACACAAAGCACTAAGGATGAATGATACAAATGTTGATCTGGAGACGGGGCCATACGAGCGTTGCTCTGGCCCTGTAAAATACAACTAGATGAATACACACACACACACAGAACACACTCACACACATACACAAACACACATACACACACACGCACACACACACACACACACACACACATACACATTTCCTTCCACTAACAGCATCCGTCTCCATCCCTTCCATAACTTCCTTTCCCATCATCTCTCACGTCACCTTTCTTCCCTCCTCCTCCTCCTCACTCCTCCTCCTCCTCCTCCTCCTCCTCCTTTCCCTTTATCCCTTTCTCGTGTGTAGGTAGGAAGAGAAGGAGGGAAGAAAGGCAGAGAGAAGAGTTTAAAGAGAAGAGGTAAGGATTAGCTCGCAGAATACGGGACACTTTGGAGGGAGAATCAAGGGGAGGAGGAGAGGGAAACTGGGCCAAAGGAGGAGGAGGAGGAGGAGGAGGAGGAGGAGGAGGAGGAGGAGGAGTAGGAGGAGGAGGAGGAGGAGAGGAGGAGGAGCAGCAGGAGGAGGAGGAGGAGGAGGAGGAGCACTAGGAGGAGGAGGAGGAGTTCGAAGAGGAGGTGGTTTTGAATGAAATAGGACATAGAGGAGAAGGAGGAGGAGGAGGGAGGAGAAGGAAGAGGAGGAGGAGGGTCTAGGGGGGGGGGGAAGCAAAACGTCCATACCCCGCCTCCCGAGTTGACCCAGAGGCGATTTGCAATTCAATTAAGGAGCGACGCCCCGAGCGCCGACGTGTCACAGGCCGGAGAAATATGGCGACCCGAGATGCCGAAAGGGAAGCCAAACACCCTCCCGTAGCAGGCGCTGAAGGATGAGGAGGAGGAGGAGGAAGTGGAGGAGGAGGAGGAAGAGGAGGAGGAGGAGGGAGGAGGAGGAGGAGGAGGAGGAGGAGGAGGAGGAGGAGGAAGAGGAGTTCGAAGAGGAGGTTGTTTTGAATGAAAGAGGAGCATAGAGGAGGAGGAGGAGGGGGGAGGAGAAGGAAGAGAGGAGGCGCTGAAGGATGAGGAGGAGGATGAGGAAGTGGAGGAGGAGGAGGAAGAGGAGGAGGGAGGAGGGAGGAGGAGAGGAGGAGGAGGAGGAGGAGGAGGAGGAGGAGGAAGAGGAGGGGGTTTTGAATGAAATAGGACATGGAGGAGGAAGAGGAAGAGGAGGAGGAGGAGGAAGAGGACGAGAGAGGGAGGAAATGTACGATGGAGAAGACTAACAGACCGGAAACTGTGGAGCTGTGAGTGATTACCGAGGTGGTGGTTGTGGTGGTGGTGGTTGTGGTGGTGGTGGTGGTGGTGGTGGGACACGTATATAAAAAAAAAATAAAAATAATAAAGAATAAGAAAAAAACACTGAATTCGAATATCCACTTCTGCAAATTTCTCTCTCTCTCTCTCTCTCTCTCTCTCTCTCTCTCTCTCTCTCTCTCTCTCTCTCTCTTCCAACGAATCGCGAGTCATTTGTTTCGAGGCGTATCTGAACCCAATAATTAATTAACCCAAACACTACTGAAGGAGGCTGGAGAAGGGGAGGAAGAAGGGGAGGGGAGGAAGTAGGGAGGAGGGAGGAAGAAGGGAGGAAGGGAGAGGGATACAAAAGGAGTGTGAGAGGAGAGAGGATGTCAGGACTTATCTCTAAATGGTTTATGTGCTTCAGTCCTTCATTCGATCTGGTGTTTCGAAGCAGTGAGTCAGTCAAGGCGAGAGAGAGAGAGAGAGAGAGAGAGAGAGAGAGAGTTTAAAGACCATCTGAGTTTGATATGATGAGGAATGAGTCTTGGAGGATCATTCATTCGACGCCAAAGACATAAACCCTCCTTCATCCTTCCTTCCCTCTCTATATTCCTTCCTTCCTTCCCTCTATTCCTTCCTTCCTTCCCTTATCATAACTTAAAATTCTCTCTACTAATTTTGTTTTAATTTCTTGTCTTGTTTTAATTTGCTTTCTCTTGTTTCATTATTTACTTCTGGTTTTTTTCCTTTGAATTATTTCCTTTGTAACCTATCCTTCTATCCTTCTATTCTTCCCTTATCTTAACTTAACATTATCTCTACTCATTTCCTATCTTTCAATATCTTACCTTGTTTTAATGTATTGTCTTTTTCTATTAAACATTTATTTCTCTCTTCGATTCCTTCCTTTCTAACTTATTCACCCTATCCCTATCTCCCCCCCTTCCGTATTCTCCTTTATTCTCCCTACCCTGACACCTTTCACTCCCCTTAATCCCCTGCCGCCCCCTGCCAGCCTCCCTTCCCCTGTCCCATTTCCCTGTCACTTTAACACCACTCTCATTCCTTTTTATTTTTTCCCCCTATCAACCTCCGTCTACCTGGGCTTGTCAAGACGAAATGGGAAATCCTTATGCACCATTCTGCCCTCTCCTTCCTTCCCTTCCATCATTCTGCCTCTCCCTTCCTTCCCTTCCATCATTGCCTCTCCCTTCCTTCCCTTCCATCATTCTTCCTTCCCTTCCATCATTCTGCCTCTCCCTTCCTTCCCTTCCATCATTCTTCCTTCCCTTCCATCATTCTGCCTCTCCCTTCCTTCCCTTCCATCATTCTTCCCCCCCCTCCCCCTTCATCATTTTCCCCCCCCTCCTTCCTTCCCCATCTTTCCTCCCTTCCTTCCCTTCCATCATTCTTCCCCTTTCCCTTCCCCTTCCTTCCCCTCCTTTTTTTTCTGCCTCTCCTTCCTTCCCTCCCTCTTCTCCTCTCCCTTCTTCCCTTCCTCATTCTGCTCCCCCTTTCCTTCCCTTCCATCTTTTTTTCCTCCCCCTTCCCATCATTTTTCCCCCCTTCCTTCCCCTTCCCATCATTCCCTCTCCCCTTCCTTTCCCTTTCCCCATCATTCTGCCTCTCCCTTCCTTCCCTTCCATATTCGCCTTTTTCCTTCCTTCCCCTTTTCCTCTTCTCCCCCCCTTTCCCTTCCCTTCCCCCCATTTTTCCCCCCTCCTTCCCTCCACATTTTTCCTCCCCCTTCCCTTTCCCCTTCCATCATTTTCCTCTCCCTTCCTTCCCTTTTCCATCATTTCCTCTCCCTTCCCCTTCCTTCCATCATTTTCCCTCCCTTCCTTCCCCCTTCCATCTTCTTCCCCTCCTCCCCCTTCCTCTTCTTCCTCCCTTCCTTCCCTTCCACTTCTCCTCCCCCTTTCCCTTTCCCCCTTCCACTTTCTCCCCCCTTCCTTCCCTTCCTCTTTCCCTGCCTCTCCCTTCCCCCTTCCTCTCCTCCTCTTCCCTTCCCCCCCTTTTTCCCCTTATCATTTTTTCCCTTCCTTCCATCTTCGCCTCCCCCTTCCTTCCTTCCTCATTTTTCCTCCCCCTTTCCCTTCCCCTCATTCTGCCCTCCCCTTCCTTCCCCAATCATTCTTCCCCTCTCCCTTTCCATATTTTTCCCCCCCCTTCCCTTTCCCCTTCCCATTCTTCCCCCCCCCTTCCTCATTTTTCCCCTCCCCTTCCTTCCCTTTTTCCATCATTCTCCTCCCCCTTCCTTCCCTTCCATCTTCCCTCCCCCTTCCTTCCTCCATCTTCCCCTTTCCTCTCCTTCCATCATTTTTCCCTCTCCCTTCCTCTTTCCCCCCCCTTTCCCTTCCTTCCCCTTCCCTTTCCCCCTTCCTTCCCTTCCATCATTTTCCCCTTTCCTTTCCCTTTCATTTCTCCTCCCTTCCATCATTTTTTCCCCCTCCCTTCTTCCCTTCCATCATTTTTCCCCCCCTTCCTTCCCTTCATCATTCTGCCCTCCTTCCTTCCCCTTCCTCTTCTTTCCTTCCCTTTCCTTCTTTTTCCCCTCCCTTCCTTTCCCCTTCCATCATTCTTCCCTCCCTCCTTCCTTCCATCACCCCTTCCTCTCCCTTCCATCATTCTCCCTCCCCCTTCCTTCCCTTCCATCTTTTTCCCTCCCCTTTTCCCCCTCTTTTCCCCCTCCCCCCTTCCCTTCCATCATTCTTCCCCTTTTTCCCTTCCATCTTTCTGCCTCTCCCTTCCCCCCTCCTCATTCTGCCCCCCCTTTTTCCCCCCATCATTTTTCCCTCCCTTCCTTCCTTCCCATCATTCTCCTCTCCCTTTTTCCCCTTCCCTCATTCTTCCCCTCCCTTCCTTCCCTTTCCTCATTCTCCCTCCCTTCCCCCCTTCCCCTTCCCCTCCCCCTTTCCCTTCCATCATTCTCCCCCTTTTCCCTTCCTTCCCTTCCCTCATTTTTCCCCCTCCTTCCTTCCCTTCCATATTCTCCTCCCCCTTCCCTTCCCCTTTCCATCATTCTTCCCTTTTCCCCTTTCCATATTTTTCCCCCCTTCCCCCTTCCCCTTTTTCCCTTCCTCTTTTTCCCTCCCTTCCTTCCCTTCCATCATTCTCCTCTCCCTTTTTCCCCCTTTCCATCATTTTTTCCCTCCCTTCCCATTTCCCTTCCCTTCCATCATTCTCCCTCCCTTCCTTCCTTCACATTTTTCCTCTCCTTCCTTCCCTTCCCATCTTTCTGCCCTCCCTTCCCTTCCCCTTTTCCCTCCCTTCCTTCCCTTCCTCATTTTTCCTCTCCCTTTCCCCTTTCCCCCCTTTTAAACCCCTTTCCCCCTTTCCTCCCTTCCCCTTCCCTTTCCCTCATTCTCCCCCCCTTTCCTTCCCTTTCCATCATTTTTCTTCTTCTCCTTCCATCTTCTGCCTCTCCTTCCCTTTCCCCTTTCCCATCATTCTGCCTCCCCCTTTCCTTCCTTCCATCATTCTGCCCTCCCTTTTCCCTTAATTTAAATTTCCCCTTCTATTGATCATATATTTCTCCTTTTTTTCTTTTCCCCAATATTCCTTCAGTCTCTTCTTTTTTTCCCTTCGTTTTCTCTTCCTTCTTTTCTTTTTAGTCTTTTTTATTTCTTTTTCATTTTTTTCTTTGTTTTAATTCTTTTTTTTTTTTGCTTTTATTATATAATTTTACTCCTCCCCCTTATTCATTCTTCCAAATTTCTTTTTGAAGAGAGAGAGGGGAGAGAGAGGGGAGAGAAAAAAGAAAAGAGAGAGAGAGAAAAGAGAGAGAGAGAGAGAGAAAAGAAAAGAGAGAAAAAGGGGGGGTGTGGGAAAAAGCTCACGTTTTTAATCCTCCCCTTAAAGTCCTCTACCCTTTTTTTTTTATTTTTTTTAAAAACTAAGTAAAAACCCAACACAACCCCACAAAAACCGACCCACCCCAACAAAACACACACACAAAACAAACACACACCCCCCACAACACACCCACACACACACCCCCCAAACAAAACCCCCAAAAAACAAAACACACACACACCACACAAAATTTTTTACAAAAAAAAAAAAAAATCCACATTCAAAACAACCAGTGGATCCCACTTACCTACCCCACAACTCACGTTCTCTTACTCCTATAGCCCCCGACATTCTCCTCGCCTTAAAGCCCTTCCCCTTCCTCTTCTTTTTACTCTTCCCCCTCTCTCTCCTCTCTTTCCCTCTTCCCCTTTCCTCCCTCCCCTTTTTCCTCCCGCCCTCATACCCCGGGCCCCCTTTGAACCCGGGGCCACAGTCAGGGGAAAGGGAAAGAGAAATCGGTCCACTTTTGAAAACCCAACAGTCTTGTAACGCGGCTTTAAAGAAGAGAGAGAGAGAGAGAGAAAGAGAGAGAGAGGAGAGAGAGAAGAGGAGAGAGAGAGAGAGAGAGAGAGAAAATAAGATGATTTTATCCTATCTAGACACTTTCAAGTACCAACTACAATTTTTATTGACTATACAAAGCGCCGCCAGTCAGCACGAACTAGGGGGACTAAACCGCTGACCGAATCGCAGGGACGCTAAAATTTGCAAGTCACTCTCTCCCAAACCTTGCCCCCCTGACGGACATGAAGAGAGAGAGGAGAAGAAGGAGAGGGGAAAGAAGAGAAAAGGGGAAGAAGAGAGAGAAGAGAGAGGAGAGAGGAGAGAGAGAGAGAGAGAGAGAGAGGAGGAGCGAGCGGGGGCGAGCGAGCAGCGGGAGGGAGAGAAAGGAGAAGAGAGAGGGAAGAGAGAGGAGGGGAAGAGAGAGAGAGAGAGAGAGAAAGGGAGAAAAGAAAATATAAATTGCCAAAAAAATGCGAGTTGGGGAAAGATGAGCAATGAGAGCGAGGGGAAAATGGAGGGGAAAAAAAACAGGAATATTCGAGGGGAATTTTGAACAGTTCGTATGATAGATGAATGGACAGACAAAATAAATAGACGTAGCGATAGACGGAACATAGATATAGTAAACAAACACACACACAAAAACACAGCAAAAAAAGAATACAAAGCCTTTTTTCCACATCCATACCAATTAAAAAGGACTTAAGACAAAGAAATTACAAAAAAAAAACACAATAATTCAAATTTTAAGACAAAGAAATTACAAAAAAAAACCACAATAACTCAAATTTTAAGACAAAGAAATTACAAAAAAAAACACAATAACTCAAATTTTAAGACAAAGAAATTACAAAAAAAAAAAAACAATAACTCAAATTTTAAGACAAAGAAATTACAAAAAAAACCCCAATAACTCAAATTTTAAGACAAAATTAAAAAAAAAACCCCAATAACTCAAATTTTAAAAAAAGAAAATTACAAAAAAAACCCCCCAAAAACCAAATTTTTTGACAAAAAATTACAAAAAAAAAAAAAAAACTCAAAATTTTTTAAAACAAAGAAATTACAAAAAAAAAACCCCAATAACTCAAAATTTTAAAAAGAAAAACAAAAAAAAACCCCAAAAAACTCAAATTTTAAGACAAAGAAATTACAAAAAAAAAAAAATAATCAAATTTTTTAAACAAAGAAATTCCCAAAAAAAACCCCCCAATAACCAATTTTAAGAAAAGAAATTAAAAAAAAAAAAACACAATAACTCAAATTTTAAGACAAAGAAATTACAAAAAAAAACCACAATAACTCAAATTTTAAGACAGAAATTACAAAAAAAAACCACAATAACTCAAAAATTTTTTAAAAAAGAAATTAAAAAAAAAAAAAAAAAAAACCCAAATTTTAAGACAAAGAAATTAAAAAAAAAAAAAATAACTCAAATTTTAAGACAAAAAAATTAAAAAAAAAAAACCCCCAATACCCAAATTTAAGACAAAAAATTACAAAAAACCCCCAATAAATCAAAAATTTAAAACAAAGAAATTACAAAAAAAAAAAAAAAACCAATTTTAAAAAAA
>JACEEZ010002223.1:0-5000 GCA_016584305.1 Chionoecetes opilio
GGAAAAAGGGTTTTTCCCCCCCCCCTTTTTTTCCCCCCCTTTTTAAAATGGGTTTTTTTTAATTGGTGGGATAGGGGAGTGATATGGATTTTAACGTCACGTCAGCACTTTATTAGACTATATTGCGACTGTCAATGGTTTGCAATGTTACTATGAATATAGGGCTAGCTTTTCGTTATTATATTATAAATAACATGACACTAATGTATAAAACACCATAACAGGAGTGAATGATGATAAGGAGTTAAACGTCGCGTCAGCACTTTATTAGACTATATTGCGACTGCAATGTTTGCAATTTTACTACGAATAGGCTAGCCTTTCGTTATTTATATTATAAATAACATGACACTAATGTATAAGACACCATAACAGGAGTGAATGAGTGATAAGGAGTTAAACGTCGTGTCAGCCCTTTATTAGACTATATTGCGACTGTTAATTGTTTGCAATTTTATTATGAATATGGGGCAGACAAAAAACCATGAATATGGGACCGCGGTAACTTGGTACCTCTCCTCGAATGATCCTAGGGGATCTTTTAGGTGCATCAGCCACAAACATCTTCACACTCTCCTAATGTCTGTAATTTCATCTCAATGGTGGAGTTGTTGTCTCATAAAATCCAACAGCGCCACCAATACCCACACATACAGTTATCAAAAGTATTCGAGAAGATGGAATGGTAATTGAATAAATAAATTGATAAAATTGAAAATAAAATGTCAGTAGAACATGAAATTTATTAAATGGAACCGATTATGAAAATCTCATTACACTGTTAATATCATCTAATGTCAATATCCCAATTACAATGACCAGTTTTCAATTGATAACTTGATAACTTGATTGATAATTGATAATACTTTTGATAACTGTATGTAGGTTATTGGTGGCGCTGTTGGATTTTATGAGACAGCAACGCCACCAATTGAGATGAAATTACGACATTAGGAGTGTGTGAAGATTGTTGTGACTGAATGCACCTAAAAGATCCCCTAGGATCATTCGAGGAGAGTAGCGGTTACAGCTGGTCCATATATATGGTTTTTGTCTGCCCATATTCATAGTAAAAATTGCAAACAAATTAACAGTAGACAGGGGATGCTTGCAGCCTATGTTGATCTCAAGCAGGCGTTTGACTCAGTGCATCGGGAGTCACTCTGGGATCTTCTGCGACTTCGAGGGATTCCTGCAAGGACTATTGGTTTGATAACTGGTCTGTATTCTGGGACTAAGAGTGCTGTGAAGTGTGGAGCAGGTGTATCCAGCTTCTTTCCTGTGGAAATACGGGAAAGTGAGGAAAAGGGTGCGCGGGCCCCATCATTTTTAAAAACCGCGGTATGGATTGGGTTTTGGAAAGTTGTAGATCAAATGTTTGGGAAAGAAACCCGCCCCGGCAAAAACAAGATCACTGATTTGTTTTTGCCGATAAATGCAGTAATCTTGTGGGGCGTGGAGGCCCTTGGTGAGGCTCTCGAGGCGCTGCACGAGGGGGGAAAAAGCCTTTGGGAAAACTTGAGGTCTCCTGGCTCAAGCCCAAAGGGCCCAGGTTTTTGGAGATTTAAACTAGATGAAGCATCCATTTTGTTAAGGGCTTTGTGGGGGGGACTTTGAGATCTTGGAAATTTTTTTAACTTTACCTTGGTAGCGAAGCCCATAATGACGGGGGTAACTTCAAGAAAGCCTTCGGGGGTTTTGGGGCTTACCCCAACGGTGTTAGGACTGGCTAGCGGGAGTTTTTGGGCGTTGCGGTACCTGTCAGGGGGACAAAGATCCGGATTTAAAGTCGCTTGTGATCCCCTGTTTTACTCTATGATTGTGAGAAAATGGAAAACTAAAATAGTGATTTGGAAGAGACGAATCAATGTTTTGGAAAATAAGGGTCTTCGCAAACATGGGGTACGCGGGGATGTTTTACGGTCAAATCACCCGGATTGCACCATGGGGATTTGAATCGAGGTTTATTACCGCATAGTCCGTCAGCGAAAATTCGGCTATATGGGCTTTGGGGCCCCGCTCCCCTAAAAACCGACCCTTTTCCCATCTTTTTTTAAATTGTAATGGGACAATCCGGCGTGGGGGAGGCCGGGGGGGCCCCCACAAGGTCGGGGGCGGGGGCAAGTTTGATGTTTTTTTGTCGAGAGTGTTGGTTGGGAAAGGAGCCTGAAGGGAACTCGCGCGTTTTTGCCCCCCGGGATTTGGCGTCGTAGGATGGGCGAGGCGACGCGCCCCCCGGCGTAGGCCCCCAATGTTTGATTGAGGTCATTTTTTTTTTTAAAGGGGAAACCTCAATTCCTTCATCCTTACCTCCTCCTCCACCACTCCCCCACCCCCAGGTTTTTCTCAGTCAACTCGGGCCCCAAAAAGCAGTTTTACAAATTCCCCGGAAAAGAAAAGGATCATTCTGATAATTATTGCTATCAGGAAAAAAAGGGGAGATGAAGTTGCTCAAAAAGGCGCAGTATGCGGGTTGTACAGCAGAGACAGTACTTCCCTCCCGACCTAAAACCCACCTCGGTTTGCACCCCCTGCGGGGGCCACGGGCAGCCTCGTTCCCATTTTTCCCCCTCCCCCGGAATTTGTGTGTAATTCCCCAGGGGGGGAAATTTCATTAAACAGAGGAATCCCTCTTTGATTTGAGACTAAAGGGTTCTCAGAGGGTGACAGGGGGTAATGCTGCGGCTATCACAGTCGGGGGCCGATTCGCCCCGGGGTTTCCCAAAAAAACCCCAGATTATTTTCGGGACACAAAGCCCACGGGACACAAAAGCTCATTAGTCCTTCATTTTTAAATGCTTGTCTTTTTTTTGATAAAAAATTTTCCAGTGTTTCACTCGAAAAAAAGTTTTTTGCTCTTGGGGGGGGACAAGGTGCTTCAGAAAATTTTCTCAGTGAGTGTGCTTAGGAGTTTTAAAAACAAGTTAATAAGGGTTCCCCTTGTTCCCCTTCTCACCCAACTCTGCAAAGTGTTAAAGGTTTCCCACATTAAAGGGATGGGCACTGTGACCCTTCCTCTATGCCTTCCCCCAACTCCAAAATTTTAAACATAAAAATTTATAGAAAAAACCCACTTTTTGTTTACAAGGTGATGGCCTTTTAGGTCTGGGAATTTCTTGTTTACTCATCACATTGATTTTAATTCCCCCAAGCACCATGCAATTTCTTTAAAAGGAAATTCTCTCCCCGAAATGACGAGCCCAAAACCCATTTTTTGATCCCGCCTCTGTTTTTTCCCAAGACAGTGGACCAGCAAGCCGTTTCTCCCTAGTTTGGGCCCCCTTGATTTCCCTTCTAGCAGGGAGCCCGAAACCGTTGGCCCCCCCCTTAAATGGTTGGTGTCTGCTTTTGTCATGGGAGCCAAATTTATTTTGGGCCCCCACATTTTCTTATTTTTTTTTTATATATAGGGGGGCCTCCAGCAGGGGAGGACCACGGGTTAGTTTGACCCCCCGGTCAGGAGATGCTCGGGAAAAAAAAAGAGGGAGGAGGGTTTGTTTTTCTGTGTGGGTCCTGCACGGGGAAACTGGCTTGCCCAATCCTAAACGAGGAGGGGGGGGTTAAAAAAGGGGGCATAACCCTTTTAAATAAGCGGGATACACTCTCGGTCCACATTTTTCTGTTCGACTTTCAGGGGAGAGTAAAGTGTCCGGTGGGGCAGTTCCCTAGTTTCTTTATCTGACATATTCTGTAATTGGGGCTTGGCTTTTGGGGGGAACGCTTTCAGCGGTACGTGTGGATCACATAAGTGATGCAGTAGTCAAAAATTTTTACAGGGGGTTCCCCTAAAACACTTAAAAATGGTTTTTTTTGCTATGTAGCTTTGAGAGTCAAAATAGTCGACCTTAAGGACCCTTTCCCACAGGTTTTTGCAGCATTTTCTACCCCGATGAATGTTAGGGAGGGACCAGGCAGGCCCATATTTTTCAAGCATTTAAACCACCTTATGTAAATTTTTTGGGTTTTTCAGGGGCCCGGGGCCGACTTTTCGTTTTTGTTTGCAAAATTTCGGGGGCCGGCTTTTTCCCTTTACCGGGGGGAACCCCTAGGATTTGACAGAAAAAAAAAAAAAAACTACATATTGTGTTTTTTAAAACCCTTTGTGCCCCCCCCTTTTTTATGTACCGTCTTATCTTTAATTGCCTCTTTAGCCTTTAGGGGTTTTTGTCCCAGGGCAAGGGATAAACGGACATGTTGGATAAAGGAATTTAATTAACAGGAGTTTTATTCCCCTTTGGAATCCCCTTTGTTTTTGGTTTTTAAAAGAAAAGTGTGGAAACTACAGGCCTGTGTTTGTTTTCCGGGAAAAAGTTAAAAAAATTTAATGTACCGGATCATTTTTCCAAACCCCCTGTTTTGAGAGATTTTTTACAGTCTTTTGGGAAGGATTAATCCAATTTTTTACCGGGTTGGACCTTAAGTCGGGTTTTTGGGCAGTTTCCCGTTAGAAGAGAAATCCCGGGAAAAATAACGGCCTTCTCAAAAAATAATGCTCTTTATGAAGGGTGAGATTTTCCTATGGGTTGGGGGAAAAATTTCACTTTTAGTCCCAAAACTTTCTAGTAAACAAACTTGTTTCAGGGGCCTTATAGGTGAGGGTTTTCGTTACATGGACGACCTCTTTACTTGTCCCCAAGGTTTTTGTCCAGTCACTTTTAGAAAATTGCCCCTTTTTTTTCAGAAAAATTTTTGAGGGGCCTTAAACTTAACGTGCGGGAAATGCAGTTTTTTCAAGCACGCATTGATTTTTTTGGCCATGCTTCGACAAGGATGGAACCATAAGTTGGGGTTGTAAAATCAAAGCCCCTAAAAATTTCCCAAACCCCCACCACCACCCAAAATGTACGGTCTTTTCCCTTGGGTTTGTCGGGTTACCCATCGTGCTTTTTTAAAAAACTAGCTTCTATTTCTAGTCCTCTGACACAACTTTTTAAAAAAGGGCGTTCCTTCCCTTGGAATGGTCCCCAACAAAAAAGTTTTTATACTATTTTAAAACAGGG
>JACEEZ010002223.1:10000-22694 GCA_016584305.1 Chionoecetes opilio
TGCCTCTTCGTGTTTCACTCGTAATTTTTGGTTTTTTGCCCACGGTAGCGTGTGGGACTATCCAGACTCAGTCACGTGTGTGTCTACGTGGACCAAAATTTATCTACCTCAAAAGTGAGATTCTTTTCAAAAACTAACCTATGAACATGACGTCACGTCGCGTCATGGTTTGGGGGACCTATTAGAGACAAGACATACAGTTTTTCTCTTTTCTCTTCACCCAATCATGAAAGCCAAAGAACTGTTTGAAAACTACATTTTTGTAATCTAAACCTGTATCTTTGTGATGACAAGCAGGAAGAATTATCGGTTTACAAGAATTCTGGCGTACATTTTCTCGCTCTCTCTCTCGGTAATAAATCAATCTAGCTAACTTATTTATACCCTTATTCAGACTAAAACACCTATTACAGGGCTCGGCAGGCTACCGCTTGTCGTCCCGCAAACTTCTGTTTTCACTAGTTTGCTAGCAATACATGATGAAATATTTCTATCTTAATTCATAATTCATGCATTTATTGTTCTATCATTTATACTATCTAAGTAATTCATTATGTTACGTTGCTTGACAAAACCTATTACAGGGTTCGGACATGAAGAACAGTTTGTGTGATGATGCATCTTGATGTGTAGCGGCTTCTTGTACATAAAGAACATTTCTGGGAATCCAATAAGAAATGATAATCAGTAGTACAATTAAACAGGATGTCCCAATTTGACTGTTTAAAACTTTTCTTTTCCACCCGTATTCTGCCTTGATTTCTGTCAGGGTGTCTCAATTGTAGATAATCTTTTCTATTTCCAAGGGGATTCACAAGATTGGTTAACAACAATAAAAAAAAATTACCTTCCTAACTAAGACTCTGGCCTAAACAGGGTCCCGGGCCCGGGTGTTAGGAATCCTAGCAAATTCATGTCAACAACCTCAGGTTTTCTGTAAAAGGAGTTACAATCTACACCTAGTTCCAATAACAATTCATTTACATATGCTTCAAATCGTCTTGTAAGAGAATTTCTGTTACGTTACAAACTAACCATAACTTGGTTGGAATCCTTTTCACTAAATTCCTTGCAGTAGCTGGGGCAATTTCTTTCTGTACCCATGTGTTTCATTTGTCATTTAACATGTCAAACATTACTATTTGGTTGTACTTATGTTTGTTTCTTCTCGTAAATTTTCAAGTGACCTTTCTACGTCGTTATGTGGTGTGTCTATCTGTGTTTCTCTAGTCATATTTGTTTTCTTAAGGTGATCTGCATGTTTGATTATTTCTTCTCCCGAGTCTAGAGATTGAATTTTGAACTTGTTTCCACCTGCACTTGCAATTATTTATAAGGACCTTTAAAACTTGGGCGATAACTTATTACTGTGGGCGATAGGTACATGGAGTTTTGCCATTACTAAATCTCCATGTCGTAACTTTACATCGCGTGCCGTTTTATGTTGTTTTTTCTGCATTCCTCTGAGTATTCTTTCATGGGCTTCTTACTCTCTGGTGAATGACTTGAAATTTGTGTAATATATTTGCCACGTAATCATCCTGATTATACACAGGCTTGGGTTCAGCATCTAAGAGTTCATAGGGGAGAACTTTATCTTCCCCAAAAACAATATGTAATGTGACGTTTCTCCAGTGGCTGAGTTTATCTGGGAATTCAGTGCACATTTGACATATGGGATCCACGTATCCCATGCCATGCTGTACGGATCAATTAGACTCCTCAAACAAGTTATTACTTTGGGGTTGGGAGTCTTTCTACTACTCCATTACTCTGAGGTCTATAGGCCTGTACATTTATTTTCTTGATGTTAAATAGTTTACATAGTCCTTCTAGTATCTGATTGTTGAACTCTGTACCGTTGTCTGAACAATTACCTTTGGTGTCGTGAAATTGCAAATTATTTGTTCGAATATTTTTGATGCGACCGTTGCAGCCTTTTTAGTTTTCATGGGCTGTAGATGCAATATCGGGAAAAATAGTCGATGGCGACTAGCAAGTATTTGTATCCATTTTCTGACAGTGGAAGCTCGAGTGTATCGATGTGAACTCTTTCCCATGGTTTCTGGGGTATAGGGTACGTTTAGCTTTGGGTGCTGGGGAACGCGTGTTACCCTTTACTTCGGCGCAAATCGTGCAGTTATCTACGTGGGAATATATGCCCTTTTCTCATGCCTGGCCAGAAGTACTTTAGTTGTGCTTACTTGTAAGTCTTTCTTTTCCGGGGTGTCCGCTGTGGTCACTGTTATGGAGCATCTTTAATACTTCTAGGACTAGTGTCTGAGGGATTACTAATTGTTTCACTATACCTCGTTTTTACTTTCTTTGCATACTATTTCTGCGTTTCTGTATAATAATTCATTGCATATTTCGAAATCGTTTATCTTGTATTTAGCGGGTAGTTGTGGTTCTTGACTACCTGTCGGGTCTGTTAGGTGCGTTACTACGGTGCTCCACATGGCATCCTTTTCCAGTTCTGTGCTGACTAGATCTGTATCTAGTGTGATTAATTCTTCAATACTAATTTTGAGGTCATTACCTCTGTTCTGGGCTAATGTTCCTTGAGAGTGCGTCTGGGGCTACGTGTTTCTTTCCTGGTATGTATTCAAAACTGACTTCGTAATTCTGTAACGTCGTGACCATCGGGCGAGTCTGCCTTGAGGTTTTTATGCTTAAACAGGTTCTGTATTGCTGTGTGATCAGTCCACACTCTTATCTTGTAACCTAGCAATGTGTCTCAAAATTTTTCTAGACAGTATATTACTGCTAAAGTCTCACGTTCTGTGCTGCTGTAATTCTTTTCTGCGGTTGTGCATAGTCTAGATGCATAAGCTATCGGTTGGAACGTTCCTTTTCTTTCCTGCATTAATATTCCTCCTAGCCCTATATCTGAGGCGTCGGTGTATAGGATAAATTCTTTTGTGTAATCTGGGAAGATTAGTACTGGTGAGTTGGTTAGTTTTGATTTGAGCTTTTTCAAAATGCTTGCTCTTGAGCGTGTCCCCAAGTAAAAGTCTGATTCTTTTTCAATAGTGTGTTTAGGGTTGTGCTATATCGGCGTACCCCTTTATAAAGATTCTATAGTAACCTTTTTAACCAAGGAAATTTCTTACTTTCTCAACTGTGGTTGGCAATGGGAAAATTTCTTACGGCGTCGAGTTTTTGACTGTACTGTTTTTAATCCATTTTTATCTATTTGATGTCCTGGGTAAATAACCTTGTCTTGTAGGAAAGTACATTTTCTCTATTTTTCACTTTCAACCCGGCTGATGCTAACCTAGAGAAATCAGTCTAGTTTTTTAAAAATGTTCCTCTGCCGTCTGTGATACTATGAGTATGTCGTCTGGGAATACACTTGCTGTGTTTCCTATCACCCCCTTGCATACTGTGTTCATCAGTCTCATGTACGTTAATGGACTGTTTGATAATCCAAATGGCATGCGTTTAAATCTGTAGTGTCCAGTCGGTGTGGAAAAGGCTGTCAAGTCTTTAGATTCATCTTGCATTTCTATCTGCCAGAAGGCTGACTTTATGTCTATTGTGCTGAATAGTTTATTTCTTTTTCCTAGACTGCGAAAATGCCCAGAGATTACTGGTAATGGTAGACGATCTGGGATAGGCGTTTGTTTAACTCCCTGTAGTCGATGACTGGGCGTACTGAGCCGTCTGACTTTGGTACTAGGATAAGAGGAAAGTTCCACTCACTATCGCTAGGTTCAATCACATCTTGTGTGAGCATTTCACTGATCAATTGATTTACTGTTGGCGAGCTTTGAATGCGGCAATCTATATGCTGGGGATTTTAAATCGGCTGTGTACCTGATTTTAATTTTATTTGATGTTTCAACACGTCAGTCTTTCCCAAAGCGGCCCCTGGTAAGGCTATTGCGTGCTCGTGCTTCGTTAGCAGTGATAAAAGTTCGTGCTCTAAATCAGGTCGGCTGGTAGGTTTAAGGTGGTTGAGGAGATCACTCCCAACCTCTACATCTTTCTGGACTGAGTAGATGAATGGGTCTGTTGCATTTTCTGAGTTGTGATTTTAATTTACTATTTTAATTGGGTGTTTACAGACTTGGAATGATCCTATCTGGGTTCCTGGTTTCAAAGTGATGTTCTTATTCAGTGTACTCATTACTAAACTTCTAATTTCCATTCTTGATTTATAAACAGCGGAATCAAGTTGCGTTCCTTTTACTCTAATGGATTCTGGCATTGTAAATACTTCTGTATCCTGCTTTAATCCTTTTAACTCCATTGTCACCTTGTTAATTGACATGGCATGCAATAGCGTCGACTCTATCACATGTCCTGAAATAATTCTCACGGCTTCATCTGGGTCTGTAACTTGTTCCTTTGATGCTGTCTCAGTGTATTTACTAACTTGTGGTACCTTTTCATGTCTGGTATTTAACTTTTTGGGTTTCTTTGGTGTGACTTCACTACTCATCTGTTTCGGTGCAGTGTGTAAATCAGGGACCTTGAGAAGTAATTTTTCCTTTCTCTTGGGCTTATCAGTAGCCTTTGATTGCTCTGCCACGCTATTGGGTGTTGTAATAGCATAATTAGTATTCGTATTTAGCACGCCTATAACGGGTTCTGGATTCAGAAATGGGAAATTTGTATGAACAGTGAAAAAACATGCGTTATCAACGGTTTCTGTTTTGCTTGGTAAATGGGGGTATCAGGGTTCGTTTTCTAAATTTTCTAAGTCTTTCCGAGTCTCGTGTCTTATCTTGAGGGAAAATATTTTTCTTAATGCTATAGTTTGCGAGGTTTCTTTCCACTTGTGTTCTATTTGTTATCTTTTTTATTATGTATGCTATCTGTTTTCTTTCCTATCATATGTTCTATGTTTTCTTTTCTATCATGTATGTTATCTGTTTTCTGTATAATATCTGGGTTTCTGTCCGTCTATAAATTCTGTCTATAATTTCTGCCGAAGGTGGCGCTGTTTTTCTATGTTCAAAGGGTTTACTTTGCGACTGTGCGTATTTTCAGATTTATCTATTTTCACCTTATCTATATCTAGACATTTATTTTCTATCGTTATCTGTCTGTATCTATTTCTTTCTTCCAGTACGAAAATGTATACGTGTGTATGGCGTGGCATGCCTGAGTTATGTACGTTCAGCGGTACTTATTAATTCGTGATTTTCATAGTGTGGTTCTATCTTTCGCAGTCACGCTCATTGTGACGGAATTATTGACAAGTATTTCAATTTATTTTCACTTTGCAGTCCTGCGCTGCGTTATTCTGTTTTCTTGTACAACGTAAAATATTCGAGTCGCGTCGGCGGGCGGCGTGAAACAGTGTCGCGGGTATGTTACTGGTGTGTCCCCTCTCGTGGCTAGGGTGTGCGGCTGGATGCTGTGCGCGGTTTACTGTGCGTCTGTCGGCTGTTCCCTGGGGAACGTGTATCTAATGCGTTTCTTTCTATCTTGTTTTCTAATTTTCTGTGTTCTCCTTCGTGGTTTCTAAATTTGTTTTCTAATTTCTGGTTTTCTAATTTGCTGTGTTTTCCTTCGTGGTTTCTATTTTTTTCTAATTTCTGGTTTTCTAATTTGCTGTGTTTTCATTCGTGGTTTCTAAATTTGTTTTCTAATTTCTGGTTTTCTAATTTGTTGTGTTTTCATTCGTGGTTTCTAAATTGTTTCTAATTTCTTGTTTTCTAAATTGTTGTGTTTTCCTTCGTGGTTTCTAAATTGTTTCTAATTTCTTGTTTTCTAATTTGTTGTGTTTTCCTTCGTGGTTTCTAAATTGTTTATAATTTCTTGTTTTCTAATTTGTTGTGTTCTCCTTCGTGGTTTCTAAATTTGTTTTCTAACCTCTTGTTTTCTAATTTGTGGAGGTCTAATGTGTGGCTTACAACTCCTGTTTACGTTGGATTATGTGACATTCATGAGAACTATGATTCCAGCTTTTATGAAAAATGCAGAATCGATATTTGTACAGCATATACTGTTGATTATCCATTGACCTACAATATGGCAAGGAATGTCCTGTTTTCTGGCAAAAGTAACAGAAATACCTTTTGTTCGCACGCTGACGAGGTCTGGCTACTGAACGTGCAGCCGGAAGGTGCGGGTGAGGTTTATACTCAGTAGGATTTACTGTGCGCTTAAGGACTTCCAATTGTAACTTATCATTAGCAATTTCCCTATTTTCAATGATAGTAACTATTCTGTTTATGAATTGATTAATGTCAATAGTGTTGGAATCACTGGAGGCCCTTGAGATGCCTGAAACTGAACTCATTGTTCTCACTGTTTGCACATGCCATTTTCGGCGTTACGGTTAACTGAATTAACTTACTTATAACAAACAAATTCTCATCTACTTCCTGCTGATATGAATGATACACCTACAGAACATAATACTTCATACCTTGGCTAAATGGTGAGACTGAGAGAGAGAGCAGAGGTAATATTTAAAACCTTGGAGTCTGGGATGATGGCAGCGGCGTGGGGTCAGCGAGGGGACATACAGACACACAACACAACGCCTATCTTCGTATATCATGATCTCCTGTTAATTAGAGAGGAATTAGTTCTACAATATCAATATATAGATAACACGTGACTTAAAAGGAAGCTATTATACTTCTCAGGAGGATATTGTTTGTTGATTGAAGTTCTCCGTGGAGCCGGGGTGTCGGTCTGACTGTCTCGCGGGGTGTGCGTCCAAACAGGCAGGTGTCGACTGTGTGTGTCGCTGGCCGGGTTGGTAGCGAGGGGCAGCGAGGGCCAGGCGGCTGTACTGTTGATGGTGGGATGGGATGTCGGGACGAGGATTTTTTTCTTTCTTTTCTTTCTTGTGTTACTTCGTTTCCTTCTTTCTTCTTTCCTGTTTCTGGTTTTCTTGTTTCTTCTTTCTTCTTACTGCGTGCTGGTTTCTTTCTTTAAGGCGTGAAAGGAGGCGAGTGACGTGAGAGGAATGAGAGTGTACGAGTGTGCGTAGGCAGTGGCGCGGGGTGGTGTGTAGGCCTATAGCTGGCGGGGTAGGTAGTGGTTAGCTAGCGACGTTGGTTGGGGCAGGCTGGTGCGTCGCGGGGTGGCTCGGTGAGTCACGGACAGAGTGATGTGGTGACTGTCGTTGATTTTCTTCTATTTCTTCTTGTTGCTAGCTTTTCTTCTTGTTGCTTTCCAGTCTCTTCGGAGTTTGCGTGTAAGTTCAGATCCTTTTCGCTAATCACCACTGTTAGTGCGGGTTTGCTATGCACCGGTAGTCATGCACTTTTGTCATGCTTGGGTTGGAATAATAAGTTGGTTATCTTTCTTCTTTTAATAAAGGATAACAAAGTACTTTCATTCACTTGTAGTGTCCAGGAACTATCTATATCACTCTGTGTTCACTCGTGTTCACTGCCTCTCGTGTTTCACTTGTAATGTTGGTCTTTGCCCACGGGTCGCGTGTGGGACTATCCAGACTCAGTCACGTGTGTGTCTTACGTGGACCAAAAATTATCTACCTCAAAAATGAGATTTTTTCACAACTAACCTATGAACAAAGACGTCACGTCGCGTCATGGTTTGGGGGACCTATTAGAGACAAGACATACAGTGTTCTCCTTTTCTTTCAGCCAATCATGAAAGCCAAAGAACTGCTGAAACTAACATTTTGTAATCTAAACCTGGGAAACTTTTGTGTGACAAGCAGGAAGAATTATCGGTTTTACAAGAATTTGGCGTACATTTTCTCGCTCTCTCTCTCGGTAATAAATCAATCTAGCTAACTTATTTAATCCTTATTCAGACTAAAACACCTATTACACAAACAATTAAACATACATATATACATAAATACCACCACCACTACCTTTTTTGGTGGTGGTGGTGGTTGTAGTGGTGATAGTGGTGATTGTAGTAATGATATTGGTTTTGGTGGTGATGGTGATGGTGATAGTGGTGGTGGGGGTGGTTGTAGTTTTTGGTGGTGGGGGTTGTAGTTGTGATGATGGTGGTGGTGGTAGGGGGTGGTGGTGGTGGTTTTAGTTGTGATGATGGTGGTAGTGGGTGGGGTGGTTGTAGTTGTGATGAGGGGGGTAGTGGTGGTGATGGTGGTGGTTGTAGTTGTGATGATGGTGGTAGTGGTGGTGGTGGTTGTAGTTGTGATGATGGTGGTAGTGGTGGTGGTGGTGGTGGTGGTTGTGGTGGTGGTGGTCATGGTGGTGGTGGTGGTAATGGTGGTGGTGGTGGTAGTGGTGGTGGTGGTGTTGGTGGTTGTGGTGGTGGTGGTGGTGGTGGTGTTAATGGCTGTGGTGGTGGTGGTGTTAATGGTGGTGGTGGTGGGGGTAATGGTGGTGGTGGTGGTTTGGGGGGTGGTGATGGTGTGGGGGGTGGTGGTGGTGGGGGTGGGGGGGTAATGGTGGTTGTGGTGGGGGGGGTTGGGGGTGGGGGTGGTGGTGGTGGTGGTGGTGGTGATGGTGGTGGCGGTGGGGTGGTGGTGATGGTGGTGGTGGGGGTGGTGTTGGTGGTGGGGTGGATGGTGGTGGTGGGGGTGATGGTGGTGATGGTGGTGGTGGTGGTGGTGGTGGTGGTGGTAGAGGCAGTAGTAGTGGTGGGGGTGGTAGTAGTGGTGTGTGGTGGTGGTGGGGGTTTGGTGGTGGTGGTGGTGGGGGTAATGGTGGTAGTGGTGGTGGTGTTAATGGTGGTGTGGTGGTGGTGGTGGTAGTGGTGGTGGTGGTGGGGGGTGGTGGTGGTGGTGGTGGTGGTGTGTGGTGGTGGTGGTGGTGGTGGTGGTGGTGGTGGGGGTGGTGTTGGTGGTTGTGGTTGTGGTGGTGGTGGTGGGGGTAGTGGTGGTGGTGGTGGGGGTAGTTGGTGGTGGTGGTGGTGATGGTGGTGGTGGGGTGGTGTTGGTGATGGTGGGGGGAAAGGGGTGTGGGTTTGGTGTTGAGGGTGGGTGGTGGTTTGGTGGTGGGGGTTTGGCGTGGGGTGGTGTTGGGGGTTGGAGGTAGTATCATAGATTTTATCTCCATTTTACAATGGTTATTCTTGTACATCTTATACGTATAATAAAATAATGCGAATATCAAATACACAGTAAAATCTTAAACATACAATAAAACACACAAGTGTGTACACACATTAAAATAGTAAAATCATAGAATAGTAATAATAAAAATAAAATAAAATAAAATAAAAAAAATAAAATAAAATAAAATAAAATAATAAATTTTAAAACTAGTCATACACAAGTATGTTGTCATTTAAAAGTAAAAACACGTAAAATGGTAAAATAGCCCCATACAAAGGTGTGTAATCATATAAATGTCTTTAACATCAAGTAAAGTTAATGGTCAAGCATTAAAAGATAGCTTGTAAGCTTCTTCTTAAAAGTAGACATACACTTCGTGTTCTTAATATGAGTAGGAAGACTGTTCCATTTTTGAGGTGCAGACACCAGCACTGATCTGTCTCCTGTGTATGTGTTTGTTTTGGGAGCGGGTAAAAGCTGGTGCTGATGTCTTGTGTTTACATTATGTGTGTCTTTTACCAGGGGTAGTGGGAACAACCAACATGGTAATCTTCTATAAATTATATTATAAACAGTAAGGCCAAGCTCATACTTATACCTTTCTTAACCTTTAGCCACTTGAGCTCTCTCGGGTATTGGCGTTACGTGTTCAAATTTTGTGCCGCCCAGTGCAACTTTTGCGGCAAAGTTCTGCATTTTCTGAATGCGTTGCAATGAGTTGCACTTGCCACTCCCCAATCTTAAAGTCCATTATTTATTATGCTTAAAACAAGAGACTGTATCACTGTGATTCTTGTGTTCTTATCAAAGTTATTTTTATGCGATTTATGTACAGTATAGTCCCTACAGTCTTCTTATAATGTACGTAATATGTGTATCGAATAGCATACAGTTGTCGAAATATAAACCGGGGTTTTCTTTATGGAGCTGCTGGGCACTATGGTACTGTCATCAACCTGGATACGAGTGTCGCTTGGATCTGTGCCATGTGTCCTCGGCTGCCATAAACATACATTGTGTTTTGCTAGAATTCACATTAAACCATTTGTGTGAAAAGACAATTTTTCTTTAGTTAGAGTTTGTTCACTTTTGTTAATCAATTCCTGAATATTATCTATGGTACCAGTATGTATGAACTGAGTTATCATCGCGTATTGAATCACTAAACACCGGTGATAAAATGGGAGAGATCCATTTACCATAAATGAGGAAAAGAATAGGACCGAGCACAGATCCCTTTTGGGACACCAAACCTGGTCTCAAGTTTGCCTGATACATGATTTCCTAACCGCACAGATTGCTTTCTATTTTAAAGATAATTTCGAAACCAGAAGGATCTATGTTTGACATAATACACTTTTGGGCATTAGTATTTCGGACTTACGCTGTCGAAAGCTTTGGAAAGGTCACATAATGATACCAAGGAAATTTTCTTGCTGTCCATGTTCCCGTATAATTTATTAGACAGTGTTAAAAAGCAGTGTCAGTTGAGAGAGCAGACCTTAAACCGTGTTGGGTTTTACTAAGTAGTTGCTTACTTTCCAGGTGTTGAGTGAGTTGTGTACTATGATTTTTTTAAAGACCTTGATAGTATAGGTAGCAGAGATATGGGGCGGTAGTTACCAGCTACTTCTTGTCACCTGACTTAAATATTGGTACAACCATAGACTGTTTCCATGCAGCTGGTATAACTCCAGTTACAATTGACGTGTTGATAATACAAGTTAAATATGTTATAATTACTGATAGAGAGTCTTTTATAAAAAAGAAGTGGAATTTCATAACAACCATAAGAGTGGGTTGGTTCTTCAAGGTTTTTTAATGTTAGAATGACAGTCTCCCCTAGTCACTGGCCTAGGTCTAAACATACTGTTTGTGACATCTTGCTGCGCTGTATGGGTCTTCCATCACTTTCTCTTATTTTTGTTGGACTTTTTCAAAGGTATTTTTTTCCCACGTTTGCAAAAATGCTATTAAATTCCTCAGCTCTTTGCTTTATATCTACATTATTGGCCGACAAGTGTTACATTTGCTTTATTTTTCTTTCTGGGAACCAATTCCTTTATAATGCGCCAAATAGCAGCGGTGTTGCCCCAGTTTTCTTCAAGTTTATTTTTGTATATTGGGATTTACAGTTACGGATTTACCTCTTGACCTGTTTTTTCAATGGCCTATATCTGTCCTGCAAATTTGCGTTGTTTTCGGTCATATTTAAGTTGTCGCTGGACTTCGTTACGTTCCTGGCATTATGGTTTTCAAGTCGTCGTTATCCACGGTGGCGAAAGGTCTCCTTACTTCTTTATTACCTTTTGTGCACATGCATTTAAACATATTTAAAAAAGTGTTCTTTGAATACTTGGGCTGAATGGGCGATGTTTTCTGTATTGAATACTTTGACAAGAACATGTCTTTCATTTAATAATAAGGTACATAACTTGTCAGGAAATAACTTTTTTAAAGGCGAAAAGTTTTGAAGTAGGTCCGGGCTCTTTGGCTTGTGTAGGTTTTCCGTGACGCTGATGAGTTCGTGGTCACCCACAGGCAAGGGGTCGTGTCGGAGTGGATTACTGACTCAGGTTTATTGGTAACAACTATGTCCAGAAGGGTAGCAGAAGGAGGAGCGATTCTTGTTGGCGTATTAATTAACTGAGTCATCTTAGCGTGTATTATATCTGCTGAAGCTTACTATTTTATTGTAAAAGATTTATTGTTAAAATAACCAACTATGTAGTATGGCTTATTGCGTGAAAAAATACTGTGAAGGACATTACTGAATAATCAAACGTGTGTGAGAGAGACTTGGGGTGGCGGTAAAACAGCCAAAAATAACTGAGGGTAGCTTCCTACACTGCACCGTGACCCAAACGTCCTCTACGCCCTTTGGTCTTTCAATATCTATGTCGACATGTGTTTTCTTTATAAATATCCTTTATATAAATACTATATTAGTAGTTGGGGTGGGATGGTAGTAGTGGTGGTGGGGGGTGGTGGTGGTGGTGGGGGTAATGGTGGTGGGTGGTAGTGGTGGTGGTGGGGGTGGTGGTGGTGGTGTAGGGGGTGGTGGTGGGGGTGGTGGGGGGGAGGTAGTAGTAGTGGTGGTGGTGGTAGTAGTGGTGGTGGTGGTGGTGGTAATGGTGGTGGTGGTAATTTTGATTTTATTTGATACATTTATTAGGACAAAATACATACAGTCACATATTGGCTAAGGCCTACCTAGAGACACACCCTGAGAGGGGAAAATGCCGGTGTCCCCAAAAGGGGGTGTATGGGTGCCTAGGCAGTCCCCGCCCCGAGCATACTGATCATAAATACATTTTCTAAATACTGCATAAATGTGATAAGAATGACTTACATAAAAGTTTGGCTGGTCCAGCATTGTACATAAAAATAACCTACCATTACATTACCATCTATAACATACTGTTGTTTTTCTTTATTTTATTTATATCCTATAATCTTTACTATGAGGTATCCCATAGTATAGATATATACACACATACATATACATATACATACTAATATATATCTATATATATATATATATATATTTTACATAATATATATATATATATTTTATAATATAGTATATATATATATATATATATATAATATATATATATATATATATATATTTGGGTGGTCCTTAAAAACTAAAATTGGAATTAGGGATTGTTTTGTTCCTTTTTAACCCGGGAAATTTGGTTTTTCCCTTTAAGTTGG
>JACEEZ010002225.1:0-5000 GCA_016584305.1 Chionoecetes opilio
CCCTTTCCCCCCCCGGAATGTTGCTCTTCTCATGTTCTTTCCAAACGTTAAGAAATGTACGCAAGAAGAAAGAAAGGGAAACATGACTTTATGAAATGTTTACTCGCGCTTTTATTTTTTTTCTTTCTTTGTGTGGTGTATGTGTTCTTCACCAAATGTTTGTTTTTCTTTTTCTTGTGTAGATTCTGTATCATCTCTCTCTCTCTCTCTCTCTCCTGTCTCATCTCTCTCTCTCTCTCTCTCTCTCTCTCTCTCGATCTCTCTCTCTCTCCTCTCTCTCTCTCTCTCTCTCTTCCTCTCTCCTCTTTCTCTCTCTCTCTCTCTTCTCTCTCTCTCTCTCATCTCTCGCTCTCTCTCTCTCTCTCGCTCTCTCTCTCTCTCCTCTCTCTCTCTCTCTCTCTCTCTCTCTCTCTCTCTCTCTTCTCTCTCTCTTCTCTCTTCTCTCTCTCTCTCTCTCTCTCTCTCTCTCTCTTCTCTCTCTCTCTCTCTCTCTTCTCGTTTTTTTTCTCTCTCTTTCTCTCTCTTTCCGTCTCTCTCAAACGAACCAAAACCCTACCTCTTTTTAATTCTCCTCTTCCTCCTTCTTCTTCTTCTCAATATCCTAAGAATCGATAAGGCGAATTATTCTCCTCCGCCTACATCGACTTTCTACTATTGATATCATTATCATAAGCACCGCCAACAGAATTTCTCCCACATCCCCCAGAAAGTCATTGAGAGAAAGAGAGAGAGAGAGAGAGAGGAGAGAGAGAGAGAGAGAGAGAGAGAGAGAGAGAAGAGAGAGAGAGAGAGAGAGAGAGAGGAGAGAGAGAGAGAGAGGAGAGAGAGAGAGAGAGAGAGTCCCTCATCACCGCCAAAATCAACACCTTCTTGGACGCCCACAATCTCCCCAACTCCAAGCAATTTGGCTTCAGGCAGGGAAGATCAGCTGTAAACCTGTTCTTCCTTCAGTCTGCTTCCTGGAACCACTCGCTGGATAAGGAATGGACACCTTTGTTGTGGCCTTGGACATCGCCGGAGTCTTTGACAGGGTGTGACACCGAGGTCTCACCGCAAAGCTGAGGAGCCTGGGAGTGCGCGGCGCCCTGCTGCAGCTCATCCAGGACTTCTAAGACAAGACCTTACGGGTGATGATCAACGGCCACACTTCTAGCCAGCAACCCATCCACGCCAGCGTCCCGCAGGTCACCGTACTCGGGCCTCTTCTGTGGAATGTCTACTTCAATGACATTCTCCAGCTCATTCCTGAGGCCTAGGTGTACGCTGACGACTGCACCCTTGCCCTTACCTGCAACAGACGTGACTGGCAGGACACGGTGTGGCGCTGAACCACATCGTCACCTGGAGTAGTCGATGGCAGGTCAGCCTTACCCCTGAAAAAACCCAGGCACTGCTTATCTCACGCAGGCAAGACATCGCTAACCTCCCTGCGCCGGATATACAACTTGAGGGCAGATCACTCCCGCTTCAGAGATCCATCTCCATCCTTGGTATGGAGTTTGACGCGGGAATGACCTTCACCAGTCATACCAAGAAAGTTGCTAAAAATTCGGCTTGAAGACTCAGCTGTGTCCGGCGCATCTCCCACCTTCTGGATGCCAAGGGGGTCCTGTCCAAGGCACAGGTATGTCCCCTCATGGAATACCCCCCCTAGTATGGTCTTCCTTCCCGCCCTCTTACCTGGCCACATTAGACCGTGTCAAGAAAAGAGCTCAGCGTCTGGTGAACGGCAAAAGTCCCCACCTTGCGCCTGACTCCTTCCAACCCCTCCACGAGCTCAGGGACGTGGCAGGTTTATGTGTAATGCACAAGGCACTCAATTTCCACACGCCCCATCTTACAGCCATCCAGCTACCCCAGGTCCCCGCCGCCTCTTCACTCCACCCGTGTCGCCCCATACAGACAGGAGCAATTGACTGTGCACTTCTTCAGGACAGAGCACCACCTGCGTTCCTGCTTACCCCGCTACGGCTGTCTGACACAGGTCTGTGGAACCAGTTAATTCGCCAAACCGACTTCGACCACCACGCCTCACTACAATACTTCTAGCGGGGGGTGAATAGCTGGTTGATCGCCTAGAACCCTAGATTATTGGATGTAAAATGTATGTTTTATATTAAATATAGCTATAGATAGATAGCGCTAGCGTAAAACCTAGAGCTTTAGCTCTACTACCTATGTATTAACAGCTTAAATAAAAAAAAGAGTGAGAGACACACATACACACACAGAGAGAGAGAGAGAGAGAGAGAGAGAGAGAGAGAGAGAGAGAGAGAGAGAGAGAGAGAGAGAGTGAGATAATTTTTTTTTTTTTTTACATTGAAGCCTATAGCGCCTGTAGACTATTATGGTTTTTCCTCTAGGGCTCAAGTGGTTGGCCATGCACATTATGGAGGGTCGTGATGGATGCCCCCTCGCCCGTTGGAGGCGTAGGCCTTAATTTTATAGTGACACCTGTGATGTTATAGGTGAAGGTCCGTTTTCTATGATGGCCAACCCTCCGTTTTAGGCTCATGATGCCACATATTGTCCCTCCGCCACACTTGAAGTTGCAGTCGCAAGAACAGGTATGCATCACGCGGGTTTCTTCGGCCACTCGACGATAGATTTACAGTTGCTCCTGGGTGGACTTGCACTCGGGATCTTGAGCTCACCTCCCAGGCTTCTGTCGACCACGTTAAAGTTGTCCGAAAGAGATGCCCATGGCAGTACTCGAACTCGGGACATCGAGCTCGCCACTCCAAGAGACTAACCACTCGGCCACCGCCTCCCCCCATATAAGATGATACACCTTAAGACTTTCTAGTGGTCGGTAGATGAGTTTCAATATCATTGAGAAAATAAGTTTATGTGTAATATAAATTGATGAAAATATAAGAAAGAGTAAATGAAAAATAAAAAACAGATAAAGAGATGAAGAGGAGAGGATTATTAATATGAAGGTAGACAGAGAGTAGAATGAGGTTAATGGAGAAGAACTGAGGGTAAGAGGGGAATGTATATTAGGGAAGAAAAGAGCGATACAAAGGGAAGGGAGAATGATAGGGAAGATAAGAGGCTTGTGGGGAGGAAATGAGGTGGAATCTGTTACTTCAAAAGTCGATTATGAGGACAATTAATTGAATGGTAGAACCTCTTAAGCCTGTTAGAGTCCTTCTCTTCTCGATATCCTTACTAATATTTTTTTTTTTCTCTCTCTCTCTCTCTCTCTCTCTCTCTCTCTCTCTCTCTCTCTCTCTCTCTCTCTCTCTCTCTCTCTCTCTCTCTCTCTCTCTCTCTCTCTCTCTCTCTCTCTCTCTCTCTCTCTCTCTCTCTCACGCGTCTTTGTTCCCCTTCTCTTTCTCTTTTTATCTATATTATCGTCATTTATATGTTCCTTGTTATAATTCATCACACTTTCCTCTTATTTATTCTCACATCCTACTCTTTTCTGTTTTTTTTCAATTATTGTTTTTGTATTTGTATATGTCGTATCTCTTCTTGTTTTCCTCATGCTTACCTCCGTTCGTTCTTTCTCAACTTTTCTCCATTAGCTCTTCTTCTTTCCACATTCTAAAAGAAAGAGACACTAACAACCACCGAAACTTTATTTTATTTAAAAAAAAACATCTTTCTAATTCCTCCCGTATAATTTATGGAGGAGAAAGAGGAGGACATAGAATCATAGATGAATGAAGAAAGAAGATTAATAGAGAAAATAGATGAAAAGAAAAATAAGAAAGGGATGAAGACGTAGATATGTGATAGGAAGAAGAAGAAAAAGTAACCTGAAAAGCACAGTAGGAAGAATATAAAATGTAAATGGATGGTAAGACTATAAATAGTTGAAAAACCAATAGGAAACTTTTAAGAAGATTGCAAAAAAAGTAGAAAGGAGAGAAAAGTAGAAATCGGTGAGAAGAAATTACATAAAATTTCAAAGTTATATTGAATATCAAACATTACACTGTACTTATAGAGTCATTGGAAGGGAGGATGGGGAGTTTTTCTTCGAATTGCTGGACCGAACCACGCCTTTTCGTGTGTGTGTCGACACACACCATGGTCTTGTCCACACGAGTCAGACTCGCGATCGCCAGTTTCACCCTACCGGTACGAGCTTGGAGCTCATTATTACTGATCTTAGGATAATGATGGTACCTCACAAGACACACACCCCCACCACCATGCTCAAGGGGGACAGTAACCACCCTAATTTCTCAGTGGAAAAATCTCCGGGTATTAGTGGGGCCGGGGACCGAACACCGGACCACAGAATGGTGGCGGACCCCCTAACCAACTGAGGCGTCCAGACGGTTGTGTGTGTGTGTGTGTGTGTGTGTGTGTATATGTGTGTGTATTTACCAAGTTGTAATTTGCAGGGCCTAAGGTACACTCGTATGGTCTCGTCTCCATATCCACATTTATATTTTGTTATTTATTTTATCATTTGATTAACTACCTCATCAGAAACTTACTGCAGCGATGCAAAAAAGCTATTGGCTATGTTGACATCTCCTTTGCGAATACACCTTGACCTGGAAATGTACCTGTAACGCAAAACTGATGCATTGCTTGTTGCCTTCTCAGCCACCATTCTTGCCTTCCTTTACGATGGGTTTAAGAAAAAAGAAAGAGGAGATTCGTGAAATACAGGATAAGAACGATGATAATTATATGAGGAAGTGAATGAGTAGGAAGAAAAGGATGATAAAATGTATGATGAAAGAAAATGAAAACGTAGGAGGAGAAACATGATAAAGAAGGCTAAGTAATGAACAGTATAATTATTATGATGATGATTATGAGGAAAAGGAGAAAGAAGGAAAGAAAGATACTGAACGATTAATTAATGTAAGTAGCCGTAAAATGTAAGATGAAAGTCATCAGTTTTAATTAAATTTGAACAAAATAAAGTCATTAAAGAATTATGACTGAATGAGAGACAAAAAATAATTGTTCCCATTCGCGTAAAATTACATAATTTCACAAGCTCATATTTTTTTTTTTAATAATGGAAT
>JACEEZ010002225.1:10000-17500 GCA_016584305.1 Chionoecetes opilio
GAGAACGACTATATGGACAAGTAGATGAAATAGGAGGTCGTAGAGGATAGATCTACCCGGTTCCTTCCATCCCTTCATCTCTCTATACAGCCGAAAAACACTTATATTATCCGATCCTCAGACGGTGCACCGATATTAAGGGCATTACGGAGCCACTAGAGCACTGCCGAGCCACAATATCTCACCCTCCGTCTGCGGCAAGCTAAAATTGGGGATTGCAATTGGATCTTCGGTCGACCTTTGTGTGAACGACGTACCGTGTCTTAAGGAAATTAATATGAAGTAGACTGATATTGGTAACTTCAATTGTCCTTCTCCCTCTCCCCCCTGGCTATCAGAGGACCTTAAAAAAGCGTTGTAAGGTAGCGAAAGAAGAAGGTTATCAATTAGAAGAGCTGCCCTGTGTCACTTGACCGGGCATAAAGGACAAACATGAATGTTGATAGGAGGAACGTGTTTTAGTCTCAAGAGAATGAGGAAAGTGCTTGCATAAAAAGATGCAAGGAAAAAAGGTAGAAATGATTGTTTGAAGGGTTAAATAAGGGCACGTAGGAGGAAATGGATTGGAGCAGTAAAAATTGGAATGAAATAGAGGATGTAGAGAAGGAGGGTACGCCTGGAAAATTGAAATGTGGATGACGAGTTCGAATCCAAACGAATGCAAAGGAAATGAGAGTTGAAAAAACACAACAGCAAGACAAATGCAAGGGGTGACAAATAAGGAAACATAATAAACATTACATAGGAAACTCGATCCATCAATACATAATATCAGGCAAGATATAAAAATTACTTCCATCCTTAAAAAGGAAATTATGAAAATGACGTCTTTTGAATATGATCACTAATTAGGGAGAAAAAACAATAATTGTAAATAAGGATAAAAAGATAAATGTGGAAGCATCTTTTTTTTTCGCGACGCACAAAAGACTAGCCTCTGAGGCAAGGATTAGGAAGTGTGTACACATATTATTATGTGATGCAACAAGAATGGCAAACGTTTGTGGAGACCGAGGGGAAGCTGGTGTGTGTATGGAGGGGTAAGGGTATACAGGCAAGGCTGTCTGAACATGTTCCAACACTAACCTACCTTTAAAGACTTACTATGTGGGGCCATTAAAAAGTGGTGGCATTAAAAAAGTGGTGCCATTAAAATTATTTTATTTTGTCAAGGAAAAAATGAGTTATAAAGAGCTGTGAATAATATTGAAAGGTGTATGCAAGTGAGTGTTTTTGTTTTATTTAGTCGTACATTTTATATCAATTAATTACTATTTTATTCATGAGGGACAGGCGTGGTCCACATTAATCAGGTTTTGATGGAGATAACGGTAAATCTCATAAATTGTGTGTGTGTACAAATAGGAAAAAATATATGAAATATTTTATTTTAAATGCGAATAAGTTTAAGGTTTTATTTTGGATACCATAATGAGTTTGAATTTTTTTTTTATCAGACTAAACTTATAAAAAGGGGGTTAGGGTGGGTGATTGTAACCCCAACACTCAAACACCCATTAAAATAGATCCATACACTCAAACACCCATTAAACCCCATCACGCAAACACCGATTAAACCCCCCAACACTCACTATCCCATTATAACCCATACTTTCACTCACCCAATTAAACCCACACACTCACCCAGTAAAACTCATACACTCACCCATTAATACCTATACACTGGGGAGGCGGTAGCGGAGTGGTTAGCGTCTCCGACTGGCGTTCTCGGTGACCCGAGTTCGATCCCCGAAGAAACCCAAAACCTTTCTGCACCGTCGAGTGGCCTAAGAACACCCACATGCCCTGCCCATCAACTCTACCTTCGATTGCGAGTGCATCGGAGAACACAGGGGGGCAGCATGAGCCTCTAATCACAGGCGTCACTATCGCGAATCCTGCCTGCGCCACCACGGGCAAGGGCCAACCATCACAGCAGCCCTCAAGTGTACCTCCAGAGCCTACCATCCGAGCCCTGGGTCATCACTGCCTACAGGCGCTATAGGCACAACATGTATAAAAAAAAATATATATTATAGAAAAAAAAAGAAAAAAAAAAAGAAAGAAAAAAAAACACTTCTTGTAAAAAAAACAATTGACCATGAAACTCAAACATCGTCATCTGTTATATCCACCGTCATCCATGTCTTACCTTGTCACTACGCATCCCTTCCTTTTTTTCCGTCCCTTCGTTCTCCTCCCTGGTGTCTCTAAGGTGGCCGTGGGGGGGGGGGGGGGGGGGGTGGAGCTAAGTGGCGAGGGGATCAGAAGGGGCTTAAGGGGATCACACACTCATCCCTTTCAAACGTATATATTCGTTATCCTTCTCCTGATATTTGATGTCTTGGACGAGGGGTGAAGGAAGGTGGAGGGGAGGTAGAAGGGATATAGGGATGGATGGAGGGAGAGAGGGAGGGATATATATTTATCTCCCAATGGATTTATCTTTCTTTCTCTCTCTTTGTCAGGTTCACACAGAGAGAGAGAGAGAGAGAGAGAGAGAGAGAGAGAGAGAGAGAGAGAGAGAGAGAGAGAGAGAGAGAGAGAGAGAGAGAGAGAGAGGAGAGTAGATATTTGTGTTCAGTCCTTATCAAGTTGACAGTTGTGATTCATTATAATCTTTATCTTGTTTATGCCTCTTCCTTTTTTCGTCTCCTGCGTCGCTCATTTACATGTTATTTTGCCATCGAAACAATCATACCTAGACACCACCACCACCACCACCACCACCATCACTACCACCACCACCACCATCGCCACAGCAGCTTTATTGTTATCTGCTTTTCTCTTACATACCGCTAGTCATTTGTGTGTGTGTGTGATTAACTTCGAATATATTTCATTTTGTTTAGGTGACGATGAATTAAAGGCGTAAAATAATGAGGACAACTAAATATATGTTTTTTTTTCAATTCAAACCGTGATTTAAACATTTTACGAATAAAAAAAGACATACATTATATATATTCAACGGAAA
The DNA here is from genome assembly GCA_016584305.1 of Chionoecetes opilio. Classification (NCBI taxonomy): domain Eukaryota; kingdom Metazoa; phylum Arthropoda; class Malacostraca; order Decapoda; family Majidae; genus Chionoecetes; species Chionoecetes opilio. Next base: position 12,978 of record JACEEZ010002225.1, read on the forward strand.
TATTCACAGCAGCAACAAATATGATACTCATTACGAAATTTACATTTTTTGTAGCTACCCCTCAGAAAAAAAAATTGTAATGGAATAATATCCTGCAGTTTAATTTAAGTAGAAATAATTAATAATTCCCTAACTGTGCCACAGCCGTCACCAAAAATTAACTTACCGCTCTATTACACAGTATCTTCGCTCCTTCACTAAGCGAGGCACGCATCAAAGCTAATTATAAAGAAAATCCAACATGAAATAATTGTGTAGTCGAAAATAGTTACCAGAATATATAGAACTTAATGAGTTGAATACTTTAATTTTATCCCCTCAAGCCTTTCTTACCAAATACAATCAAGAAAAATAATGAGATAATGCCTATTTATATACAATTATTTTTCTTTATAATTCGAGATGAGATTGAAAATTCACTAATTATGCTTATTTCTCCCTCTATCTATCAATTTTGTCTGTAATGTCTACCTTTATGCACTAATTTATTTCTTAGCCAAAAAATCACTCTTATTTACATTTTTTTTTCTATGAACAGATTCATGTTGTGAAAAAGGCAAAGGGAAGAAAAAATGGACATAGTAAATATTATAACAACCATCCCCCCAAAAAAATAAGATTGTTTAGCTCTTTTTATGACGCAGGGGACGTAGAAAGGTGGAAATACTGATACAGAAGGAATAAAACAAAGAAGAGGAGGAGGAGGAGGAGGAGGAGGAAGAAAGGCTTCGTTTACATTTGATAGAGGAAAAAATCACTACCCATATTTATGAGACTAGTCGCCTTTTATTCATTTTTCTCCTTAGATATACGTAAAGATAAATAAATGAATGCTGATGCTTATGTATAAGAGAGAGAGAGAGAGAGAGAGAGAGAGAGAGAGAGAGAGAGAGAGAGAGAGAGAGAGAGAGAGAGGAGAGAGAGAGAGAGAGAAATACTGCCTTCGTTCTCATAACATAATATTTGTGTGGATCATTCTGCCATCTATCAAGCTAGGCGTCACTTGCCGTTTCTCTCTCTCTCTCTCTCTCTTTCTCTCTCTCTCTCTCTCTCTCTCTCTCTCCTCTCTCTCTCTCTCTCTCTCTCTCTCTCTCTCTCTCTTCTCTCTCTCTCTCTCTCTCTCTCTCTCTCTCTCTCTCTCTCTCTTTCTCTATATCTCTCTGTCTCTCGCTTTCTCCTACATTCTTGAACTTCCCCTTTAGCTTCCAGTCAATTCCCCTTCTTCATGTCTTACTGCACTAATATTTTGTATCGTTTATTCCTTTGTCCTTTTTTTAATACAGGCTTTTGTGTTTACTCCTCTTCCTCCCCCTTTACCTCTTCCTCCAATACCTCCTCCACTTTTATCTCTTCTTCGTCAGTTTGTTTAATTGGTGTTACTTTTGCTTCGTTGCTTTCCTTGTTACTTAAATTTAGTTATTCTATTTATGTTGTTTTTTTTTTTTCGTCGTTTACGTCTTCTTCCTTCTTACATTTGCCTTTTCCTTTGTATGTTTTTTTTTTCTGAGTGACTGATTTATAACTTTTTGAGCAAAGGTCTGTGTGTTTAAGCGAGAGAGAGATAGAGAGAGAGAGAGAGGAAACAAAGATGATAGTGATTTATGACTAACAATTTTTCCTCTTGTACCCTTCCTTATCTCTCTCTCTCTCTCTCTCTCTCTCTCTCTCTCTCTCTCTCTCTCTCTCTCTCTCTCTCTCTCTCTCTCTCTCTCTCTCCCTCAAGCTGAAACACTCGAGTCATTAGACAGAAGATCAAAGCCAATGTAATTATGTTAAGTCGAATTTGGTGGGAAGGAGGAAAGGACAAGAGCAGCAAGTGAAACAAGGAGTATTGGAGACATGGGAGGGAAGGAGTCATGGGAGGGAAGGAGACATGGGAGGGAAGGAGTCATGGGAGGGAAGGAGACATGGGAGGGAAGGAGACATGGGAGGGAAGGAGACATGGGAGGGAAGGAAGGGAGTGCAGAAGAAATGATGGGCGATAGCAGAGTGACGTTAGCGTCTCCGAGTGGGTGACCCGAGCTCGATCCCCGACGAAAACCAAAATCTTTCTGCACCGTCGAGTGGCCTAAGAACACCCACATGCCCTGCCCATTAACTCTACCTTCGATTGCGAGTGCATGGGATGACTCAGGGGGGCGGCATGAGCCTCTAATCACAGGCGGCACAATAAAAATCTTGCCTGCGCTAGCACGGGCGAGGGTCAACCATCACAGCTCTCAAGTGAACCTCTAGGGCCTACCATGTGAGCCTTATAAATCACTGCCTACATGCGCTATAGGCTTGAATGTAACAAAAATAAAAATAAAGGAAAGAGAGGGAAGAAAACCAGCCTATTTATTTGGCAATTATAGAGTCCTGAAACGTTTTTGGAGGAAGAGAAGTTCGGTGCTCATTTCATCACACTGGTAGGGGTTCCCGAAAGCCGTTTAAGAATTTATAATGTGCTCTCTAGTTGTCGCATTTACGCTCCAACGTTTCATACATGGTTTGGTAGAGTCGACCCTGTAATGTTTTTTTTGTTTCAACCCCATTTTCTTTGCCACAACTTTTTTTCTCTCACTCATTGGTGTTGTGCTGTGGCTTTCGTATCATGTTTTTGCTGTGATACTAATTCATATTTTACAATATATTTGACTAGAAGAGTAAACTGTCGTCTGCGTATTACTTAAAGTTATTATTTTTTCTACATATTTGAAGGCTGGTTGCTACACTTTATGTATTTAGGGACGCATTACTGGAAAATATCCGTATTTCGTATGGCTTAAGAAAATTTCAAGATTGTGAAAGCTACCAGCACAAGATACTAAAAAAAAAAAAGACAATACTAAAAATACCTAATCCAAACCGAATGAAAGAAGAAATTTATAAACTCTACAGACAAAAATTTGTATAGTTATACCGACGCAGCTGTTTAAAGAAAACTGGAAATATGATCAAGGAAAACAGGAATAAGAAAACGCGGGAATAGAAAACTTAGTGAGGGCGCATGACACAGGTAGGTCCTTTCCGCTCTTCTTCCTCCTTTCATTAAACACGATGGTTAAAATGGCAGCGATTTCGGCGAAGATTCCAGACCAGGCTGAGGTAATCACTGGGCAAGACCTCGTTAGGTTAAACACCGCAAGTGAAATGTGACAGAAGGGACGGAGAGGAAAGGAGAAGGGGTTGTGTGTATGAAGGAAAGGGTCGGACCAAACATATGATATGATATGAATAAAGGGTGGTAGAAGAGGTGATGATAGTGTGGATGCGATATGATATTGGAAGGTTTTAAGAGGTATGTCCAAAATAAAAGATAGGGAAGTAGTGAAGATAGGTAGTTTACAAATCGTAATAAGGAAAGAGGGAAGATTAGAGAAGGAATGTCACGATAGGATCGAAACGAAACGGGGAAAGTTAAATAAGATGAAAAATGTAATTAATTGATAAATTGTTCGTTCTGATAAATTCAAAGCAAAAACAATCATAACTTGTTAAATGTTAATAAAGTGTTGGATAGTCTATAAGCAGGTCAATTTTAATCAATAATATGTACATTTATATAAAAATATATGTATCAATGTTATCTCTAATCTTAATATAAGATTTATATATATAACCTTAATGATAATCTTAAGGAATTGTATACCCGTTCAGTAGATAAAACTTTCATTAAACATAAGCAAATTTATACGTTAATAATCCCCCTATATGTTATTTTTATCTTTAATTACTGTTAAATGTTACTGTTATACAAGAAAAGTTGTTTTTTCGCCTCTAAGAACTTCCACACCCATTACCGTTAACTATTTGTACTATGTATCACACAGAAGAGAAATCATTATCCTTATAGAGCGTAGCATTCCCTGCTAATACTCCTCTGCATTCATATTTCCACAATATTTACTCCCTGGTTTGTGATTTCATATTCATCTCCCGCCGTAATACATATCAGTTTCGTTATCGTGAATTTTTTTATCAGCAGTCTCCTTTTGCCCTCTGAATACTTTCCTCGTTGTCCTGGGGTGTTTATTCATCTCTATGTTTTATCCTCTTCTCACTATTCCTTGTTCGGTGCCATTATTGTTTTGGACATCATCCTTTCTGAGTGGAAGGTGATGGTAAGGTGTTTTTTGCCTTTATAGTTATGTGTGTATGTGTGTGTTTATGTACGAAAATTTGGGTTTTTTGTCTTCAGTAATCTTGCTCATGTTTAGGAACACCTCTTAGGGCACGGAATTTTTTGTGTCGCAATGAAACTAATGACAGTTTTTTGTTTACCATGACTCTTGGGCCTTATGAACTATAATCTTCATGAAAAGATGAATAAAGGGAATTTGTTGCCTGATGAGGAAACGCGGCCGTCGGTAATGAAGTGTGAAAGAAGTGAAGGGAGGGAGGGAGAGAGACAGGGAGGGAGGGAGGGAGGGAGGGAGGGGAATGAGATTATGTGTAAGGGTTGGCAGATTGGATAAAGTGATGAAAGGGAAACATGTTTAAGGAATAGGGGAAAAAAAAGCATAGTGGGACGGAATATTATA
>JACEEZ010002225.1:22500-50000 GCA_016584305.1 Chionoecetes opilio
GGCCTTAGTGGCAACGAAGCAGCTGACAGAGCTGCAAAATCAGCCGCTGCCCTCCCCAGCCCCACTACGGCTGTTTTGCCCAGCCTCTCCCAAACTCTACTTAAAATAAAGTCTGCCTCGCACGCCTTGTCCCGCCAGCAACACGAGGCCACAGTAGCCCTGTCATCACCCTTTGCCTCCTGGTATGCTGCTGCAACAGGTTACCACCCCCTTCCCCAAGACTCATCCATCGCCCCACACATACGGGACCGACTACACCGTCTCCGCCTCGGCCTTCCCTGCTTTGAAGAAATCCGCCAGGGCGCTGTGGACATCACCTGTGATCACTGCCAGGTCACCTCCCCCTCTGCACTCCAACACTACCTCCTGAAGTGTGAAGCAACCTCCCACGTCAGGGAACGCCTCCCACCTCATCCGCAGCCCGGACATCCTGGTGTCACCGCCGTCGCTGCTGCGGTAGTCAGATCTGCCCCTCTGGCCACTCTCACCTCCACCGTTCGGGAGCACCCCCCCCCACCCCCCCCAAGGTAGCTCCAACACACTGACTTTTTTTAATTGTAATGCCATAATTCCACAGGCATAGGCAGACATGCTATAGGCAAAAGCTTGCGTCAACCACAGTGTTGACAAAATATTAACACACAACAGAGAGAGAGATAGAGAAAGAGAGAGAGAGAGGAGGAGAGAGAGAGAGAGAGAGAAGAGAGAGAGAGAGAGAGAGAGAGAGAGGAGAGAGAGAGAGAGAGAGAGAGAGAGAGAGAGAGAGAGAGAGAGAGAGAGAGAGAGAGAGAGAGAGAGAGAGAGAGAGAGAGAGAGAGAGAGAGAGAGAGACGAGAGAGAGAGAGAGAGAGAGAGAGAGAGAGAGAGAGAGAGAGAGAGAAGAGAGAGAGAGAGAGGAGAGAGAGAGAGAGAGAGGAGAGAGAGAAAGAGAGAGAGAGAGAGAGAAGCCAGCCAGCCAGCCAGCCAGCAGCCAGCCAGCCAGCGAGAGAGAGAGAGAGAGAGAGAGGAGAGAGAGAGAGAGGAGAGAGAGAGAGAGAGAGAGAGAGAGAGAGAGAGAGAGAGGAGAGAGAGAGAGAGGAGAGGAGAGAGGGAGAGAGAGAGAGAGAGAGAGAGAGAGAGAGAGAGAGAGAGAGAGAGAGAGAGAGGAGAGAGAGAGAGAGAGATGAGAGAGAGAGAGAGAGAGAGAGAGGAGAGAGAGAGAGACGAGAGAGAAGAGAGAGAGAGAGAGAGAGAGAGAGAGAGAGAGAGAGAGAGAGAAGAGAGAGAGAGAGAGAGAGGGAGAGAGAGAGAGGAGAGAGAGAGAGAGAGAGGAGAGAGAGAGAGAGAGAGAGAGAGAGAGAGAGAGAGAGAGAGAGAGAGAGAGAGACGAAAAGTAGAAATAGCCGGGGGATTGGATATAAATTATGGGTAGAGGAAGAGAGGGAGGCAGGCAGGGGTTGTGCTGGCTGAAAGTTTCGACTTGTTTTTGTCAACTCGGAAAACGCACATCCATCAAAATGTTATTTTTCATCTATTTTTCTACATCCCTGAAAACAAAACGGCTGCCACCTTCCTCTCAGGCTGGGAATATGGCGTTGGACAAATTTTGGTGACCTCCTTTTTTTACTGGTTCTCTCTCCCTCTTTATATCTTTTTATCTATTTTTCACTGTGATTAATATTTGTTGTTTGATGCCTCGATTATTTCACTTTGGGTGGTTGGGGTGAATTTATAGGAAGTATATGTGTATTTTTAGCTTCTTGATGAAATCACTGGGAAATGGTGGAAAGAAACGAAAACAAAACCACATCCTGTTTTCCTTAAATAGGTAATAATAATAATAATAATAATAATTTTATTCCTACCCGAAGGTATACATGAAAAACAACAACAGGAATGAACTTAAGTACTAAAACAATTAAAATGTAATATATACAGGTGGGCAATATATACATATATATATATTTATATATATATATATATTTTTTTTTTTACATTTGTATGATATAGCGCGTGTAGACTGTGACTCAGGGCTCGGATGGTAGGCTCTGGACTTGCACTTGAGGGCTGTGATGGTTGGCCTTCGCCTGTTGTGGCGCAGGCAGGATTTTTATAGTGACGGGTGTGATTGCGGCTCATGACGCCCCCCTGTGTCCTCCGATGCACTCGCAATCGAAGGTAGAGTTAATGGGCAGGGCATGTGGGTGTTCTTAGGCCACTCGACGGTGCAGAAAGATTTTGGCTTTCGTCGGGTATCGAACTCGGATCACCAAGAACGCCACTCGGAGACGCTAACCGCTCTGCTACCGCCTCCCCTCGTATATAGACACTGCTGTACATAGAAAATATACGTACTATATGTACACCTGCGCTACCCTACATTTTGTACAAACAGCAGGCCCAGCCACCGCTGCTGTATACTAGGTTATCATACATAGGCCGAGCTCTGCTTGACAGAGGTGATGATGGAGCTCGCAAAGCTCGACGGATCACATCCAGATTGTTCACCCCGTTCCTAGCGAAGGCCAGGGACGAGCTGAACCACCTGGGTAGCCCCAGAAGCCTCTGATGTCATTGTGACAGACCTTAAGTATAGTTCAGAGTGACCACCTTGAACCGCGACCACAGCGATTTACAGTATATAGAGTAGCAGTGACTCCTGAATAACTCAATCTTCACCTCTCTGCTGCAGGAAGAAAACTTCCTATGCAGAGTATTTCCAACGACAAGGAGCTTGGTGGTCTGCTTGTGGATGTCATAATCATCAGTCATGTCGTGGGATATAACATGGCCTAAGTATGCGAATCTATCCACAAAAGTGGGGGCAGACACACTAAGCCATGCTGTTTTGAGGTAATTCACCTGAGTGCGTGCCGGTGACACTACCATGCACTCTGTCTTTGTGGTCTTATAGACAAAGTCATGCTTGACAGTATACACCTGACACACATTGATAAGGTACTGCAACGCATCCGTAGTGGGTGCGAGCAGTACCATATCATCAGCATAGTTCAGTGAGCTCATACACCCATCATGATGTTGCAGCCGACACCTGTATCACGAAGGTTGGCACTGATATCATCCGTGTAAACATTGTACAGATAGAGAGATAAGATATCCCCCTACCGAATGCCATTGGCTGCTCTAAATGACAGCGATAAGGAATTACCCCACTTAACAGTAAACTCCTCGGTAGTGTACCAGTATTCATATATTTACATAGTTTCAGTCCCCCTTGCTGAAGCACCATGAACTCGAACATGAAAAAAGAGAGAGAGAGAGAGAGAGAGAGAGAGAGAGAGAGAGAGAGAGAGAGAGAGAGAGAGAGAGAGAGAGAGAGAGAGAGAGAGAGAGAGAGAGAGAGAGAGAGACGAGAGGAGAGAGAGAGAGAGAGAGAGAGAGAGAGAGAGAGAGAGAGAGAGAGAGAGAGAGAGAGAGAGAGAGAGAGAGAGAGAGAAAGAGAGAGAGAGAGAGAGAGAGAGAGAATATGTGGGCCCACTTTCATTTTCTTATCTGGATTATTGCACCTGACGTTTACTTAGGTACATATAAAAAAAAGAGAAAAGCTAAGTAAAAAATAAATTGACGAAGGAAAATTTTGAGACACTAGAGCCTTTAAGCGAGGGATAAAATTGTTATATGCCAATAAGGTATAAAGTATGTGTAAGAAAAAGGATGGTAGGTAATGTGAGAGACGGAAATATACAGATAAGAATTATAAAGAGATGATCAAAAGAGATGGTGGTGATGGTGGTGTTGGTGTAGTAGTAAGAGATTTAGAAAACTTAAGGTGAGACGAGGAACATTTTCACTACTACTTTTTCTTTTGTTCTGTAATGTCCTCCATTTATCATCATCCTTTTTCCCTTCTCTTCTTTGCCCTCCTCTCTTCTTCCCTCTTCCCATGAATAAAATAAACCACGTATTAAGATTATGAAGATTATTTTTTTTTTGTCGCTGTAATTTATTTTCTTTTACGAAAAAAAAGAGATTGAAAACGCGACGTAAGTTCTTTTCATTCCCTTCATCTCAGAAAATTAGGAGACGCATCATTGTGTTAGTGAAATATCCAAGCCGTATGATTTGTTTTACTTAGTTTTAGTATAAAATTACACGTAAAATATTCACATAAAAGTCTACCGAGTTAGTGAAACGTGCCAAAATTTTACCACATATTATTCAACCACAACTGTTTCCTGGTACCGACCTTACCAGGCATCACTTATAAAAACACAGGAGCACTCCGAGAGGACATACCTCCACCGAGTCCACCAAGTATGAATGAGCGAATTGAAATACGCTTTGTTATAAATACACTACTGTATTACTTTATCTTATTTTTTTTCCTGTACTTTAAACTTTCCTCCTTCTCCTTCGTCTCTCTCAGTCCCCAGCTTGACTTTCCCTTTATCGTCGTTGACTCTTTGGCTTCCATCTTTCCTTCCTTACCTCTATTGCTCTATCTTCATCTGGTTAATTTCTTACGAGACATATATGTTTCCTCTTTTTCCTCCTTCTCGTTCTCCTCTTCCTCTTCCTCCTCCTTACTTTGCTTCTGTTTTTACAGTTGAAGATATAAATGGACTGGAAGAAGTGGGTTGCGATCAAAGTAACGTAATTCCACTGATCAATTGCGAATTCCTTCAGGATACAATAATTAAAGCAATAGAAAAATTTAAAGTTAACAAATCAAGTTAGCCATAAGTTAAAGTTAAAAATCGCAAGTCCCTTGCGATTGGAAACTTGCAAATGCTACTCCAGTACAGAAAAAAAGTGATTTGACACAACCGAGCAACTACAGACCGATCAGCCTCACATCCGTAGTCTGTACATTAATGGAAACTGTATTACGAGACAATGTGATAAAATTCTTAGAAAAAAATAATCTGTTTAAAACTCCCAGCACGGCTTTCGTAATAAACGTTTTTGCCTCACAAATCTGCTAGACTTGTTTAATGATGTATACAGCACGTTCGACGAGACGAAAGCAGTAGATATGATGTATCTTTACTTTCAAAAAGCGTTTCACAAAGTCCCCCATAAGCGTTTACTTAAGAAATTTAAGTCTCACGGCATAACTGGACATATCTTAAATTGGCTTGAAGACTGGTTTTCTGAGAGAAAGCAGCGTGTCGTAATAAATGGAAAAGCATCTAGCTGGCATGATGTTTTAAGTGGTGTACCGCAGGGATTTGTACTAGGTCCTGTACTTTTCTTAATCTATGTAAACGATATTGACGAAGGCCTCACCTGTAAGATATCAAAGTTTGCGGACGATACTAAAATAACGAATAAAGTAATCACAACTGCCGATAAAATGCAATTGCAATCTGACCTTGATTGCTTTGTTAGTTGGTCAAAGAAGTGGCAGATGAAATTTAATACCGATAAGTGTAAGGTTTTGCATATAAAAAGAATAAAAGATCAATTTACTACTCAATGGGGGACGATTTTTCCAACTTTACCGAAAGAAAAATATTGGGGATTATCATAAGCAACGCCCTCAAGCCCAGTAAACATTTCAGAATTTTTTAAGAGGGCCCAAATTAAGGGTTATCAAAAGGAAGAACTTGAAATAAAGTTTAAAAAAATTTTCCATCACTTTCAAGGGATCGTAGTCCTCATTGAAATTGCGTCATTCGGTCCCCCACTATAGAAAAAATAAAATCAAACTGGAGAAGTACAAAAAAAATTTACTAAATGTTTCCGCGCTTGGAAAAAAACCCATACGAAGAGCGATAAGGAACTTACTTGTTCAGTTTGTCAAAACGAGGTTTCGAGGGATTTAAATTAATTAAAATTTTTAAAAAGTTCCAGGGCTTCGAAATTTTAACATAAAGGGACTATTTGAATATTGATTGGACAAGACTACTCGTGTAATGGAAAAAGATATTTTTTAAGCGATTTGGTAAAAATGAGCATGGTCATTTTTCCTTGATAGATTTGTTAAAAATTTGGAACTCTCTTCCAGCACAAGAGTAATAGTAACACATTTGAGGCGTTAAAAACAAACTAGAAAAAATTAGCATAAAATGCTCCACTCGATTATTCGGCCCTACGAAATCTTTTTTTTTTCTTTATTTTTTTTTGTAGCGTTAGTTTTAGTTTAGAGTAGTCTCCCCTTTAAAATTTCCTAAAAATTTTCCATGGCAGTTTTTCTATACTTTTTTGGTGTTTTTTCTCACTCTTTTCCTCCCCGGCCTCGGCCGGATGGAGAGGTGGGGGGGGGGAGGAGCCTCAACTTTACTGTAATTTACCTCAAACAGTAGAAACCTAAGTGGTAAAAAAGTAGTCACACAGACAGCCCGTTTTGGCTCAGTGGGCTTTGCTGTTTTTTATATCTTTTCCCTTTTATTTCTTTGACATTTCTTACTTTTTGTAGTTCTTTTTTTTTTTTTGGTGCGTAAATTGACCAGGCCTTTGTAATGCTTGTTCAATATTTTTACACTTTTGGGACGGGAAATACACACAACTCCATTTCTGATTTATTATTCAAGTTTTAGTCTAGCGTACACAAGGACGTACAATGAGACAGGCACAAAAATAGCTGGTATGTTCAAAGGTCAACTCCCACTGACCCTAGCCGCCCCCTGGTGGTCCCCAAAAACACTTGGAAAAGCCGGTATAATATGAAAAAAAAGAGACACAGGGGGGGTTTTTTGGTCCGTAGAACAAGGGATTTATTTTAAGGTGCTAAGAGAGGGGAAAAAGAGAGTAATGGAGAGTAACTTAGAGAATATTCCTTAGGGACTTGGACCGACAACAGTGAATAGTCGGCCAGTTAAAGAATTTTGGAAAGGCGGGTGCGAAGAGAAAATAGAGAGAGGAATTAGGAGCATTACAAGAGGAGAAACGGATCATGGGAGAGAGAGAAGAAATTTGGGACAGTACATAATGCTGGCCCAGTTAATACGGCGTCCTCACCCCGTCAAAAATTATACAAACAAAAAAATTAAAAAAGGTACCTAACTGTTTTTAACAAAAAAAATCGTGGATGAAAAAAAAACATAATACTTAAAATGACTTGAAAAAAAAAAACAATAAAAAATGAGACATTTAATATATACAGACATAGGAGACAAAAAAAAAAGGAAGCAAAACTAAAATGAAGGTGCTTGCAAAGGGTTTAGGGCAAAGTCCGGAGCGGGGTGATAAGGATGGGGGGGAGGGCCCAAAGGGAAAATTTGATGAAAGGGGCGGGGAGTAGGAGTGGACGGGGAAGAGGGGAGGAGGATTGGGGGGGGTCAGGGAGGGTACCTGACATCATCCGAAGATGGTCAATGCACAGTTCTGTCATAGGGGTCCACATCCCGAATGATGATTTTTTTCCGCTTTTGCCAAGATGGGGAAAGGGCCCCGAGGTGCTTTGAGCAATTTTGTTGCCCCGCGTAAAATTGATAAGAAAAACTTGTTCCAATCTTGAATTTGGGCGGGCAGCGATTTTATGTTGGCGTGCAAGGCCTGAGGGGTGAGGAACGAAGTGAGCTCGGGGGTTTTTGTGAATACGTGAAAAGACGTAATTTTTACCTTAGAAAATTTTTCAGGTACATAGAGAGGTGGGGTTTTTAGCGAGCAAATATCATAAGGGAAAAGGCTCCCAAAAAGTTTGAAGTGAGGGGTCTGTTGTACTTCATTGTGATGAATTAATGGAAGCAGAAACATGAGAGAGCCATCGTCCCAAGTTGAGAAAAAAAATTTTATGACATGACGAACGCCTCAGAATTACGATTCGCCCTTTCGTTAAGACCTTTAGACGCGGGGGATGGGCAACAATGAAGTCTGCGAATGTTGAAAGCTGCAATAACTCGAAAGGAGTTCTTTTCGAAATTCCCGCCCCGTTGTCTGAAAGTATGATTTTAGGTGTTGTAAAAAGGTTTTGTTACATGACAAAAAGAGCTCGAGCCACCGAGACTACGACTGTCACGGGGGGGAGCAAAAATGATTTTACGAAAAAAAAATGATCGACAAAGCAAAAAAATACGAAGCCAGACGTAGCTCGGGGGAAGTTTGGGGAGTCAACACCTACTGTATCCCAAGGACTTTCCCGGAAATTTGGTATTCAACAAGGGTACAGGAAAGATAAATGACTTTTGTGACGCGCGCAGGAAAGACACTTTGAAACATGTTGAGTGACGTGGGCCTTACTGTCGGCCACCAGTACCGCGATAACACCGATGTTTACGTGCGATCAACCCCTGGATGAGCGGCTTACCGAGTCATGACTGATAATTAGTACCGGAAAACAAGGAATCAGGATGAAAGTTGTGCCACTTTCTCCACGGGCGAGGTTGGTGGGGGGCTCGGGGGTGAGAAGGCCATTTTCGGGCAAAAATTTTTTGAAGCAGGAATGGGTAACCGAGGGAGAGACAAAGGTCGCCCTTTTTCGAGAGAAATAATGACGTACCACAGCGGGTCATCACTTTGCGCATTAATGAGAGTTTCCGTTATCTCCGATTGCGGTGAACCGTCCCAAAACGAGGCAGAAACCCGTAACAGAGGGGAGGGGCGCTGCAAGCTTTGAGTTTCCGGGGAACATAATCATGGTTGGACGATAATCCCTAGAATTTTAACCACCCAGCGTGCAAGACGACCGGGAGTTTACGACCTTAAAATAAATCTTTGATACCCTGATGACTGTGTAGACAGAAATGGGATATCCATAAATGAGGTCGGAAGGACGTAAAGCCCAAATAAAGCAGTGTTTCAAGATCAGTAACCGAAAAGTGACTCAGCGTACGAGAGAACGACTACTATGCAATGGGCGTTTTCTTCCATCTGTCGTTGTTGCATGAGAGCAGCGCCAAGACCAAACCTGATGCACCCGTTGCAATGATAAAGGGCTTTGTCGAAATCAGGAAACGTAGAACCGGGCCGTGTGAGGTTTTTTGAGAGTATTAAATGAGTTCCTGATCACACCCCAAACAACGCAGGTTTTCCCAAAAGCAAACGTAGAAAGGGGGAAGAGGCGTGCATATTGGGGCAAAACGGGGCGGGAACCCTGATAGACCCAAAAAATTACGATTTCCCTTTAACAGAGGGGGGGCGAGGGACATTTCGACCGCGCGGATTGTCATTGACTAGTAGTAACCTTTTGCGTCAACAACATGACGAGGAAGAAAGACGCATCTAGAAAATGACTTTTTGTAAAGCTGACTTTTAACCCGGGCCCATGAAAGAGACGCTCAAAAACATCAGTGAGTCTGTAGAAGGAGTCCCCATATCGCGTGACACGAACAACGACCCAATAAGCAAAAACACCGTTACGAGGAGATCACGAAAAACTTCGTTAATGGAAGTTGAAAAAAGATAAGCGAATTTTTTGACCCAAGGCAAGCGTAGGTACTGAAAGTGACCCGCGGGCGTGCTGAACGCAGTGAGCGGACGCGATTCGGGGGCCCCAAAGGGGATTGCCCGAACCGGACATAAGACAAAAGAAGTAAAAACCCCGTTATGTTCACCCCGGGGATGCAACAAAACAGACAAAAAGGAAGTGGTACCGTTGGGAGCAGACACTGATTAAGACGCCTGAAATTACAACTGGCCCCGAAACACCATCTTTTTAGGGAAAAAGAAAAAAAGGGGCTGTTTCCCCTGGTGAAGTCGACGGCTGCACCCCGTCTTTGATCATTTCCGACTTTACGATAGCTATCGCACGGACTATGGACAGACGATAAGCAGGAATATACCAGGACGCGATAGGAAGGGCTCAATCTTTTGCTAAGCAAAGTGTAAGCAAGAAGTTTCCCCCCGGGAGAGCTACAGCCCCAGGAATATGGAAAAATAGCGTAGAAGGCGCGTTTCAAAATCATGGTCATCAGTATCATTGACGAAGGCGAAGTTCGCAGAGAAGTCATGAAATGCATTCGAGGAGGAGGAATGTGAACCGCTGAAGTAGAAATGAATCTGGGAGAGCGCCCTTTTTGTATCGGGAAAAGGGTACACTAAAACTTACCCCCAAAAAAAGTGCCTTTCGCGAGATTAAAAAGGCCGTGAGTCACATTATGCACCAATATGGGAAATATGACCCTTTGCACCTGAGCAATATGATTTGAGACGAACACCCGGATTCTCAATGATTTGAAAAGACGACTACGTCCGTACCGTCGGGGATGTTGTAAGCGAACATGTAACATCTAAAAAGAATGAGGAATTTGGTATGCAGGTACCCAGAATCACATTGACTGTTGGTGCGTGTTTTTTAAGCAAAAAACAGGAGAACGAAAACAGGGAAAATTTCCGGAGGTGTCGGGCTCGTGGCTGAAATGAGAAAAAGGTGCGGGGGCCCTGGGGGGACGATGAGGTGTGGGTCATGAACGGCGGGGCGGGGGTGATAAGCCTGGGCAGGGAGGGGCGAATTTTCCCCATCTGCCGTGCAAAAAGGGGACGGGAAGGTTTTAAAAATTGGACAAAAACGACACGGAAGGACAAATTGCACCAGGAAAAAAATCCACTGAAGTCGACGCAAGGTGGGAGGAAACCCAAACAATCCGCAGAAGGAAGTACATAAACTCTAAGCATGTAAAAATTTTACGGACAGGGTTCGCGCGCGATGGAAACGAAAACGCAACAAAATAGACCCAAGGGCATTAAAAACTTTGCCGTCGCCCCAGATAGAACGTCAGTAGGCCAATATGGAATAGATGAATTGGACGCTCGGCAATGCATGGGAAAAGTGACTGCTATTTAAATTATTCGGCACCCGTTTCAAGGTGAGAGCCCAAACGTGATGAGTACATGAGGGAACAGCCAAAGTTGCAGAGGAAGTGACATTCACGAGCGAAGGAACTACTTTAGAGAGGGGGAAATAACGGACCCCCGTGAGGCCATATGCGAGGAGAGGAGGAACGCGTGTGACTGACAACAGAGAAGGCGAGTTGAAAGCCCCGGGGACGAGGGGAAGGTCCTGCCCCTTTACTGAAAAATTTACCACGCCGTTCGCGCTGTGCTTTTAGGAAAAGACAGGTGTCGGCGGGATGAGAGGCCGTCTTATGGAATAGCACCATGATACGTGGAGACTCACGAGAGTTAGAGAAGAAGAGGGGGGGGGCGCGACAATCCCCGAAAAAGGTGACCAGGTTGTTTCAAGTATAAAGTGAGGGGTTGGCCCCCCGAGTAGGAAGTGGAAGGGGAGAAGGGGGGGGGGTTGGAGGATCGACTTGTTGGGGAAAGGTGGGGGGCCCGGAGGGAGCCCGGGGCAGAGACATGAGCGACGCAGCATAAAACTGCAAGCGCCCAAATTTTGCCTTACAGACACCTTTAGGGCATAAAAGGTAGATGAAGGGAAAAACTGGATTTTTTCTGGTGAACTGAGAGCTGGGGTGAGGAGGTTCGTGTTTAAAGGACCTAGACAGGAGATTAAAAATTGATCTTTGGGCATTGCAGCGGCAGCATTTAGCCACGGGAGTGAGTGAGAGAAGATCAAGTTCCGTACGGAACCGACCTGACAAAAACCCGCAGCATCACGGGGAAAGAGACCCTGAAATTTTAGCAAAAAGTTCTGTCAAATTACCAAGACTAGCTAGACATGGGTATTTTCAGAACAGGCAAACTCTTTATCAAATGGCACAGAAAGGGAAAAATATTACATGACGAGTAGAAACTCTTCAAGGGCAGCACCAGCAGGAGTATGAGTATCCAACAGCTGCACGCATGAAGGTGACCTTTTCCCGATGGGGGGGAGGGAAAGGGCTGGGACACAGCATCCGAAAATCGTCTGAAAAAGGAACATGAGTAGGGGGATATTTCCAGACCGGGGGGAATAAAATCAGGGTAGGGAGTCCAGGGGGGGCAGGGGGGGCAGGGAAAAGGGATGGGGGGCAGGAATAAGAGGAGTTTTGGGGGGGGACAGGGGCAGCGGAGGCACCATGGGGGGCGTCGTTGAGGTCTTGGGGCTGGGAGAAGGCATGGTTACAGGAAGAGAGGAAAGGGAAACACAGAAAAACTTTCCAGAACGAGAGGGACGGGGGAATAAGACCCTAAAAAGACAGAAAAAAAAATACCTAAAAAAAAAAAAAAAAAAAAAAGCGGGCGTTTTGTTTTTTACTCAAAATCGTAAAAAAAAAAGGAAGTCTGTAAGCTAGTGTATGTTTTGTACTTACCCCAAAGAAGAGCTTGCAGTGACGCAGAAGGTAAATCCCCCACATCCGCCGGAGGAGAGACGCTAGAGGAGCCCCGGGGCCGACAGACAAGCAGGAGGGGGCCCGGGGGGAAAGTGAGCGTCACGCGAGGGGCGAGCGGGCCACAGACAGACACAGCAGTAAAAACTTAGTGGGAGAACAATGAAAGCAACAAGCCCGAAAATGGCGACAGGAAAAGAGGTGAGGAGGTGAAGGCGGTGTCGGAACCAGGGGAGAGAGGACAGGAACCGCTGGAGCCCGGAACAGTGTAGCAATAGGACAGAACGTGGAGCCAGGAACGTGCAGCAATTGGACAGGAAACACGGGAACAGGAACACTGCACAAAAGGGGCAGGAACAGCGGGAGCAAGAACAGAGAGCCAAGAGTACTGGGAACCCCGCCCAGGAGTGAGGTAGTGACGGGGAGTGAGTTTAGGTCGCGAGGTAGTGAGACGAGCACGAGGAGCGACGAGCACGCGGATAAATGTTTGGGGTAAGCGCGCACAGGGGACAAACGGGACTATAAGGGTGGTAATACGTGTACATCGTGCCCCCATTGAGACCCTTTTTTCTTGAAAAACTTTTTACCCTTTAGTTTTTGATTGTTTTGGGCGTGAATTGATAGGACCTTGAATTGTTGTCAATATTCTTACACTGTTGGGACAGGAAATACACACAACTCCAGTCCCGTTATATATTCCAGTCTTAGCAGCATACACAAGGACGTACAAGAGAAGGCACGAAATGATGGTATGTTCTAAGGTCAACTCCTCACTGCTCCAGCGTTTTGGTGGACCCAAAAAAACTTTTGGTCAAGCCCGGGAAAATTGAAAAATATCAGAACAAGGTGGCGTGTCGCTGTAGAAAAAGGGGTTTTGTTAAAGGGGAAGAGAGAGAGAGAGAGTAATTTGGGAGAACTTTGAAATATTCCTTAGGGGTTGAGACCGAATACAGCGAATAGGGACCCGTTCAAAGAATATTGGGAAAGGGGGTGCGAAGAGGAAATACGAGAGAGGAAAATGGGACATTACGAGAGAAGAGTAAATGGACATGGGAAAGAGAGAAGTAAATTGGGGAAGAATCTTTGTATTCTTTGTATTCTCCCCCTTTATCTCCTTTCTTTCTCGTCTTTCCCAAAATTTTTACCGTAAGCACAGAGCTGCCTCACCTTCGATGTAAGCAGCGTGATGTACCCTTGAATGATCCGTGACAAGAAAGAACCATTTTTTTGTCCCTCGAAATTTGCTGTGATTTTTTCTGTGCTCGTGAATAAAGCAGAAGGTTTTTAATGTCTATCTTATATTTTATTTTTGAATCTGTTTATCTTTTAATATATGTTTTGTCCTTTGGATTTGCACTAGAAAAATTATGCATTTTTTGTTATTTGGTAATTTCGTTTGAAGTCTCTCTCTCTCTCTCTCTCTCTCTCTCTCTCTCTCTCTCTCTCTCTCCCTCTCTCTCTCTCTCTCTCTCTCCCCTCCTCTCTCTCTCTCTCTCTCTCTCCTCTCTCTCTCTCTCTCTCTCTCTCTCTCTTCTCTCTCTTCTCTCTCTTCCCCTCCTCCCCCCCCCCCCCCCTCTCTCTCTCCGTCTTTCCTGTGCATTATGCTACTATTCCACACAGATCACGAATCCCACGAATCGCTACGAATTGAAACATTTTAGGATTCGTAGTTGAATCGTAATCAGTTCGTGAAGTTATTAACCGATTCGCATTTATTCGTAGTCAGTTCTTGCAATTCTTGAGGGATCGGGAATTTGTGGCAAAAGTTATGAGCTGTTCAAAATTTTGGCCACGAACTCCCTATTCCAAAAAATCGTAGTTAATTCTTAACAAATTCGTAGTGCATTCTTAGGCTTCGTAACTGAATCGTAATCGATTCGTAGGCATTCGTAGGTATTCTTAACTCATTCGGGGATTCGTGAATTCGTGGCTTGACCACAAATCGGCTACGAATCTGTCACGAATCCACGAATACACGCCGAAGCAGATACGAGGTAAGTAAGAACTATCTACGAATTCACGATAGCGTACGAATCAGCTACTAATTAGATAAGTATTTCTGTCTCTGAGTTTGATATAATAATAATTATGTTTTTGTATATGATATGATATGATATGATATGATTATGGTATGAATGTCATAAACATGTACTTAGATAGGTATTTCTGTCTTTGAGTTTGATATAATAATAATAAAACTTGAAAAAGGAGTTCAAAATCCAAAGTCCAAGTTTTGGGTACTTGAAATTCATTACTATTTTTTTTAATAAAATAAACATTTTAGTGGTAAAAACGAGCATTTTTAAACACTAATAACATATATAGTAAAACATTTTAACATTAAAATATCAACAGTCATCATTCAATTAACATTCACTCCTGCTAGTCTGTGTTGCCACGGAACTGAACCTGCTTCACTGTTAAAATATGCCTTAAGATAGTCCCTCGTCACTTTGCCCACACGATTGTCTCTGTTAGGTGCCTGGACCTGGGGTATCTCCTCCACCTGTTGGTTTGCCCTCCAGGCACCAGGGATGATGTTGTGGTCCTCATCCTCCCGGTCCACCTCTGCATTTCCAATGGTAGGGAACCTGATCCTGAGTAAGTTGTGGAGGATTACTCCTGTTTCCACCAGTAACCGCACCAAATCAGGTCCTTGTTCCAGGGGGCCCAGGAAGCATCTCCATCTGTTGGCCAGTTTTCCGAAACCATTCTCCACCACACGTCTTCCCCTGGAAAATCTGTAGCTGGCCACAAGCATGTCATTGTCCAGACCCCTCCTGCCATAGGGTTTCATGAGGAAAGTCCTCAGGGGAAAGGCATCATCCCCCAGGATGTAGTAGGGTGTGTCTCTGTCATCATTGGGCAGGGGATCGCTGTCAGGGAAGTTTATGGTGTTGTCATCAATGCACTCTTTCAGTTCTGAAGCACCAAACAGCTGTCCGTCGGATTGATGACCTTCTACACCAGTGTCTATCCAGATAAACTTATAATCTGCATCCACAAGGGCCAGCAGCACCACGGAGAAGAAGCCTTTGTAGTTGTAGAACACACTGCCTGAGTTGTGTGGTTTCCTGATGGCTATGTGCTTGCCATCCAAGGCCCCCAGGGCATGAGGAACATTCCATCGGTCTTGGAACTGCTGGGCAATGGCCTTCCAGTCCTCCTGGGTCCTTGGCAGTGGCTTGACTTCATCTTTCAGCTCCTGTATGATGGCCTGACAGACTTCCTGCACACTCCATACCACTGTGCTGTAGCCACATCGGAAGTCATACTGGAAGATGTGATACCGGTCTCCTGTAGCCAGGTGTCTGAGGGTCATGGCCAGCTTCATTCCGGCATCTAGGGCTGGTCTCATGTGGGTGTCCCTTCTCTGGATGACTGGCCTAATCCTGTTGAGTAGCTCATCAAACATGTGGGGTGGCATTCTCACATAGTTGGCAAAGGCATTCTCATCTTCCTTCCTCAGCTCCTGCATCAGTCTGTTGTAGTGACCATATTCTAGCCTTCTAGATGGTGTCAGCCACGGTCTAACCCACCACCTGGGGGCTCTTCTCCTTCTTCTTCGAAGCAGTCTTCTTCTAGCTATCAGCAGCTGGTGTTGATACTCCAGTTCCAGGGCCAGTACTACAGCTGCTCTACGTTGAACATCCATTTTGGAACTGATGCCCAAGCAGGGGTGAGGGCAGGCCTTCCATGAGCTTCGCTGAACTTACCCTGGAGTCAAGTCAATTTTACCCTAAATTCTTACGTTTTACCCTAAATAATCGGCTCGATTCGATTATATAATATATATATATATATATATATTATATATATATATATATATTATATATATATATATATATATATATATATATATTATATATATATATATATATATATATATTATGTATATAAAGAAAAAGGAAGTAGGTGAAAATCCATATTTTTTATTGATAACAAAAACAAAATAGTAAAGTTAAGCCAGTTTAGTTTGTCTACCTAGTTTTAATATTATTTCCATTAAATATATATTTCTGGTTTAATAAGAACACACTTTAACAAAATAAATATTGAGAATAACTGACTAAGAATTATATTGACCCACAAATCTTTCAAACACATTAAAAGTAACAGGTACATATACATATTTGCATATTTACAGGTACATACATATACATATTTATACTTATACATATTACATATTTGCAACCTTTGAACACGTTGCATCACTTTTGACATTATTGATTGCTTTTAGCATATTGTCCTCAATGTTCAGGTTATGTGAAGATATTTTCAAGCGTTTCATGTGATATATTGCATGCATTAAGCCACTTAGGGTTTCATTTTTAAGAGAGGATCTTTGACAAGTTTTAGTTAGATTTAGTTTGCTGAAAAAACGCTCAACCGCTGCATTTGAAAAGGGTAGTGAGAAGAGGGTGGATATGACTATATGGTTAAATTGGGGTAACATGGCAGTCCTGCATCATTTTTTCTATTCAGCACAATATCCCAGTACTTTGTGAAGTGGAGTTGATTAGAAAGTTCTTCAACCAAACAGTGCAGTCTCCATTCTTCATCCACAAGATTTTTATTGGTATACTTTGGTAATTGTGGCAGTTCATCAAATATATATGCTAAGGATGGAGGATTCCAAGTTGATGCAGAACGAGGGTTTACACAGGCCACTAATTCATGAATTTTGTCATTGAGTGAATATCTTTTCTGAATCTGGGATACAGCTTCAATCAAGAAAGACTGACATGACTTATAAAACTGTGAAAGTTCTACGCTAGTTACTGTTCCCGATTGTTTTAGATCCCTTACTGTTGCTGATGCACTCACTCCTAGATATACATTCTCAACAGGAATTAAGACACTTGAAAAAATATGTTGACCAGGACTAAGTAATGAAATATCAGCATTCTTAACAAAGCTCACATCCATGAAGTCAGTACACAAGCTTCGAATGAGTTTGCATGTCTCAGTTTTTAGTGTGAAAAAAATTGGAGCCTCAGACTGGAAGAACGTATTATAACTATTGAACTTACCCAAGTTGTAATCCAGAAATTCGAGGTAGGCTTGGGTAAGCTTGTTTTTCAAGGCAGTAACAATCATATCATTTACATGTGTTGGGTCACTAAATGTTAATTCTGTGAAATAAAGCTCCAATGCATCCCACTGTTCTACCTAGCAATCTTTTCACACATGCCTGTACAGACAACCTTCTGGTTTGGCCTGGAGCCAGGATTTTATGAGGTTCAATATCAACAAATTTTTGAAACTCTTTGAATGCATGTTGCCTCTTGGAGCTAAGACTAAATTAAGTGTGCAAAAATGTTACGGCATAAATCTTCAACATATTTTGGGAGTTTGAGACAAGCATTTGATGCACATAGATGAATCATGTGGCATGAACATTTAACAATTATGACTTGAGGCAAATATTCTTTTAACAATGTAGCTACTGAATGGTTGGCTCCCATCATCACATTTGTAGTGTCAAAACAAAACCCAACAATATTATTAACAGGAATGTTTTTTGATGTGAAACATTCCTTCATGGCATTGAACAGTCCTACAGCTGAGCTATCATTAACCTCTATCAAATCTATGAAAGAGTTTTCAAGTTTATCTTTCTCAAAATATTGTGCTAATACGCACAATTGTTTAGTTGTACTCCTTTCTGTTGTCTCATCTATAATTACAGAAAAAAGCCTTTCACGTAAGATTCCAAAGAGTTCAGTGCCGATCGAAAATGCTTTCCAAACACTTGTCTTATTATGTTTGAGGCTCTTTGCTTCCCTAGTTTTACTTTTTTTAAAGACATCGCATCAGGAAACATGGCTTTTAGGAGGTCTAGTAAGAGTTCACATAAGGAAATGGGCAAGTGATGTTCTGATAGAAAAGCACACACCCGTAGTTCAATTTTCCGTGCAGACTTTTCGATTGGGTCATTTGCAATAATAAAACTGGCAACTGATTTTGTCTTAGAAATTTCACCAATTTTCGTCATCTGGTGAAAATTTTCGTCATCTGGCAACACTAATCCCGCCCGGAGCAGAGACAGAAAACGGGGATCTATGAAGGGTGACACCAGTAGATTTCCGCTAGCCTTACATAAATAAAGTTTCGTGTGTATAAAAAATTAAAATTAAACACTGATTTTACGTCAATGAATCCTTTGAATTTGAATTTTAAAAAACTGACAAACACCTGATTACCCTACCGTAGATAACAGTGAAGTCGCCAGTTCAACGTTTCTTTGTTATTTACAGACGTGTGGTGGCGTTAATACTTCCATTTGTACATCCATGATTTCAGGAAAGTTAGAAGGGTCTATCTGGAAAGTCTGTGTCATTTTGTGTCTTCATCTGTGTCATATTAGGGCTATAAATGAACAAATTACAAAAATAAAACCGAGTGGCGACCTCACTATACCTACTACAGTAGAGTCGCCAGCTAGTATTTTAACCCAACAGTTGAGTCGCCACTCTGGGGAATTCAGGGAAATTAGAGGTAAAGTAAAACATTTCTCTATATATATTAGCTGCAGAAGATGCTTGGATATATAAAAATTCCTCTGCCAACGTGCAAATAAATTCTATTCAAGTTTGAAAGATCTGGCAAGTCTTGTGTCCTGTCGTCCGAAAAGCTACTGTTTACTGTCTGTCATCGCGCGAAGAAAAACTTGAGAAGCAAAATGCGCAACAGTTATATTTGCAGATACAAAGCATAAAACAACGCTGAAACAGGGTAGATTATACAGTCATGATATAAACTACTGTGTAACATCTTCAGTGGCACATAAAAATCAGTAGTGATGCTATAATTCGTAATATTTGGCGCCTGGTGACTTCACTGCAGGTAGCGACTTCACTGTTATCTACGGTAGAATTACCCTAGATTATGCATTACCCTGACCGCTACCCTAGAAGGGGTCTGATTACCCTAGTTTAGGGTATTTTACCCTAAAATGGAAGCACTGGGTGAGGGCCGTTTTATACTATTTTGAGGGAAAATACCACGAACTGTCAAGAATAGTCTCGAATTCAATTTTAATCGCACCTGATTCGTAAATGCATTCGGCCTATTCTTAACTGATTCGTAACTGATTCCTAACGTTCGTGCAGTATTCGTAATCGATTCTTGTAAATCGTAGTGAATTCTTGACAATATTCGTGCGATTTGAGCCGAATCGAGCCGAATCCCACGAATATTCGTAACTCTATCGTACCTGTATTGTAACTTAATCGTACAGCGTCACGAATTGGACTATAATAAAAAAAAAAATTAGCAAAATTCCAAGATTCTCACGAATCCAAAAATTTATCAATTCGTAGCGATTCGTGGGATTCGTGGTCTGTGTGGAATAGTAGCATTAGAGTCAAAGGAAGGCTTATTCACTGTTTCTGTGCACAAGTACTTATATTAAGGCTATGGGATACCGATATCTCTCGACACAACATAAATTCACCCATAAGATTTTCCATAATATTCATCCATATCTATGGATCTAGCAGTAGTTCCGGCTGACATAACTTCCCGCTAAATGTAGCAATTACATTACCCTAAAATGTCTCTTAGCTCATGAAATAACGCTTGAAATTAGTAAAATATAAGGTATACATTTTGTGAGAACCTTACGGACAGAAAATAAAACCATTTTAAAGGATTACTTCATATATACGTATAAAATCCCGTAGGAACGTTTTACGCGGGAATAATAGCCACTGCCGTATCACATGATACATACTGCCGTATCTCTGTCTGGTAATCACTCCTTGGCTATTGCTCCTTCTCCTTCTCCTTTACTGCACGGTTTAGCTGTTGTGTATCCTTCCGTCACCCTTCCACCATTAATTTTGGTGATTGTGACGGATAACGAGTGCAAAGACACCACTGATCGTTACCTCAGGATTCCAGGATACGATGAAGTTGGGTAAGGTGAGGGCCGTAAGGGTGATGAGAAAACACAGACAAAATGGGAGGTGATTTTACTGAAGTTTCGCTCACGCTTGAATGAACAAACAAACCCAAACACCAGACTCCCACCTCTGCTACCCGGGTAGCAACAGCCTTCCCCTCAACCATAGGTCCCTGAGCACTAGACACAGGGACAGGGACGATGGCAGACTGGAAGGGTAGTTGACCTGGGCAGCAGGGAACGAAGAGGTCGACACCAACAGAGGTGAAGAGAGAGAGGAACTATCCGTGTTCCGTCGGGATCTCTACTCCTGGGACAGCCGGTACCATGCGCCTCGTAACCTCTGCTCCAAACCAGAGGGTCTCGAGGCTTCATGAAGAAGCAGAGGTCGGGATGTAGTGATGACGTTGTGGGTGACCGAAACAGCGAAACGGTCTTGATCGATGCCACGAACGGGTAAACTTGGAGTGGAAGAAGTCGGAACTGTCGCTCGAACGCCTGGAAATGTTGTTTCGCCCCTACAGAGATATAACATGTTATGTATAGGGAGGAGATAGACAAGTGTTTACGTGCATCTCACTATTCTTCCTCTTGTGACCTGCATCGCCTCTGCTGTTCTTCCCTAGCTGCGGACACTTTTCAATGAGGATTTGGCTTTAGTTAGGAGGTTAAAACGTGGGGTTAGGTTAGATTAGGTTAGTCAGTCTAAAGGTGGGGGTAGGTTAGATTAGGTTAGGTTAGTGAATCTAAAGGTGGGGTTAGGTTAAATTAGGTTAGCTAGGTTAGTGAACCTAAAGGTGGAGTTAGATTACTTCATTTCATATGTCCTATACACTTCCTACAAAAAAATGTTTTATCCCCAAAAGTAATAATTTGCGACAGAAACTCATTACGAAAAAGTTTCTTAGGATCCATTAAGGATTCTTAGGATCCATTAAGAGTAAGATAAATCATACTCCCAATTGTGTAGGGAATTCTGGTCCTACTGTATAAATATACCCTGATTTCCCGGACAAGTATGTATTATATTTTTGTTTTTCCGGAAGTAAGTAGTATATCCACTACATGCTGTAGATGAAATTATAATCCTCCAAAGGTAAATATGACTACGTAGTTAAAACGAATCCTTACCTTAATATATGACAAAAACAAGAGCTAAATTTATTATAAAAAATATCAATACTAAATAGAAAATAATAATGCCTTCGAAAAATGTTGTGTCATTTATACAATCAATAAATCATTGGGGGCATACACCAGGGGCCGCGTCGCCTCGCCCACCCTACGACGCCACTCCCGGGGGTCACCACGCGCGAGTCCACATGCAGGCTCCCTTCCAATACCAAGCAACTCAAGACAGGAAACATCAACTTGACCCAGACACAAGCCTTATAAACGCCCCCTTGGCCTCCTCCCCGCCGGATTGTCGCTTACAGATACAACAAGATGAGAAGGATCGGTTTCAGGGTAGCGTGCCACATGCCCATATAGCCGACGTTTGCGCTAACAGACTATGCAGGTAATCGGCCTCGATTTAGTTTCACGGTGCAATCACTGATTTGACACGTAATTATCCCAGCGATACCCCATGATTATGCGAAGACACTTATTTCCAAAAGCATCAATTCGCCTTTTCAAGTTACTATTTAGTCTTCATGTCTCACAAACCTAGAGTAAGATAGGGATCACAAACAAGTTGAAGATCCGGATCTTTGTCCTCCTGCACAGGTACCGACAACGCCAAATACTCTTGCTGAGCGAGTCTAACACCGTGGGTTATGCCAATCCGACGTAAGACTTCTTGACGTGACCCGCCATCATTATGGACTGCGCTACCAAGGTATGTAAAACTTTCCAAGATCTCTGTGTCCTCGCCGCACGCATTAACAGACTGTACTGCTTCATCTAGTAAGTCTCCAAACACCTGGACCTTGGTCTTGAGCCAGGAGACCTCAAGTCCCAAATGCTATGCCTCCCCGTGCAGCTCCTCGAGAGCCATCACCAGGACCTCCAACGACTCAGCAAAGATTACTGCATCATCGGCATAAACAAGATCAGTGATCTTGGTGGTGCCGAGGGATGCTCCACAATCACTTTGATCTGCAACTTTGCCCAATACCCAGACCATGCAAGTGTTGAAAAGTGATGGGGCAAGGACGCACCCTTGCCTCACTCCTGTATTAACAGGAAAGTAGCTGGATACACCTCCCCCACACTTCACAGCACTCTTAGTCCCAGAGTACAGACCAGTCATCAATCCAATACTCCTTGCACGAAACCCGCGAGGTCGCAGAAGATCTCAGAGTGACTCACGATGCACTGAGTCAAACGCCTTCTTGAGATCAACATAGGCTGCAAGCATCCCCTGTCGAAACTCACGTCGGGGTTCCACGATCCCACGAGGCCTTAGTAATTAATTAAACAATGAATACCCTTTATTCATCATTTTTCATCAAATAATACACATGGAACTGTCGTCTAAAATTTCTGTCGGCGAGTGTTCCACCGTCAGCGAACATTATTGGTTGTTGTCTCACCGAGAATTTGGGTATACAAGAGTATTACCATGGAGGGCCTCGGACAAGTATTTTCCCTGTCTACTCCTGCTGCTCCATGGTCATCACTGCAGCAGCTGCACTGCTGCATCTTGCCAGTGGCAAGGAAACAAAAATAATGTTATTTAATTTTTCATTCCCGCTGTAAGCGCCTGGTTCCTTTTTTATTCACTATGGATCAAGGGATGCTCTCATGAGAGTGACATACATAATTCCCTCATGGTTCAGCCGATACCTCTTGACAAGTTCGTCACTCAATTCGCCGATAACGTCTCATCAGGCACGGATATTACTGAGTTGGTGCTCCCGGAAGAGTTGTTGTGCTGCCTTGTTGACATCTTATATCAACATACGGGTCGTTATGGGAGCTCGGACCTCCCATAGCGTTATGGAAGAATTTATGGAAAAACTTTTAGCATTTATATGGAGGTTTTCGGTGAAATTTGCCATTTTTTTGCTTATGGGAAACCCATAAGCTTATGGAGACTTTATGAGTATGACCCCAGGTCACTATACAAGCGGATGGACACAAGCTTGACCTCTCTCTGATCTTTTCGTCCTCTCTCGTACCCTTTTTGAGTCTTTCTAATTTCGTTTTAGTTTGCTCTAGTGTGTTTTCGTCCTCCTTTGATGATCTTTAAGTCTTATATCCTTCACACGTGTCACATAGTCTCTCTCTCTCTCTCTCTCTCTCTCTCTCTCTCTCTCTCTCTCTCTCCTCTCTCTTTCTCTCTCTCCTCTCTGTCTCTCTCATCTCTCTCTCTCTCGCTTCTCACTCTCTCCTCTCTCTCTCTCTCTCTCTCTCTCTCTCCTCTCTCCTCTCTCTCTCTCTCTCCCTCATCTCTCTCTACTCTTCTCTTCTCTCTCCTCTTCTCTCTCTCTCCTCTCTCTCTCTCTCTCTCTCTCTCTCTCTCGTCTCAACTTGCTGCGTCTCCACCACCACCACCACCCCCACCCACCACTTCGTCTCCCTCTCCCTGTCCTACTGACTCTGCTGCAGTCATTGCTCTTCGTCAAGCTGTCGCTACTCTGGAATCTCGCTGTACAACTCTCACGGCACGCTTTGATGCCATAGATGCCCGCATTGACAGCCTGGTCAGCCAGCAAGCCACCACCGCAAGCACTCTTGCCACCTTAGTTGAATCGCACCAAGCTGTCATCGCCTCTGTCACGACACTCACTGAGAAGCTCGATGTTGTCGTCTCCCGCCTTTAGAGGCTGAGTGGTCTAGTGCTCTTCGGCTGGCAGCGCGCCCGCTCTCGCAACCTCCTCTTCTGTCATCCGCAACACTAAGGCTCCGGACACACGGGCCACTCTGTGGTTCAACTTAGTGGCGCCAAGCAGTAGCGGGGATGTGGTATTACATAGGTTTCCATTGTTTTGACGCTGTGGAAATAACCACCAAATGCACCAACCACCCTCATAATAATTGGTAGAATGGTGGTTTTGCTCCCCCCACCCCTTTGTGAGGGAGGTATTGTCCGCTCATCATAGGGGGAGCGTAGGGATGTATATATATATATATATAATATATATAGTATATATATATATATAATATTATATATATATATATTATATATATATATATAATTATAATGGTAATGGGTATTAATTAAGGTAATATAAGTAAATGATAAGAACTGGGATAGGATAATTGAACTTTCCCATTAATATTAAGCATTTGCACCTTAACTAATTAGCACCTTGATTGGAGCGACTGGCTATTGGTCGTTGTCATAATATTTGCTCCTATCTAGCGTGTATACGTGGCAAGGTATTGGTAGCGATGCCTGTCGCCACCGATGATTTGACACGTATAGGTAGGCACCAGGCGGTCGATGCACCGCGACCCGCTCACGGAGAATTAGCATTTAGTAACACTCCAGACCCTCGCGGGTGTAACATCTCTTACTAAATATACGTGCATTAGTATATAGAGTACACTCCAGACCCTACCGTTATTAACACCTTTCACTGTGTTTCTCTGATTATAATGAGAAGAATTTGTATATACATTCATTTTGTACATATAAGTGTTAAATCAAAGGACGTATTAAATACGACACACTGATTATACCTCCACGTCTGTTGGTGTGATAACCACTTGACGCTTCGATACAAAATAACGCCTCCGCCTTCGTCCTTCACCGGCAGCCTCGATCACGCTGACCACTTCGAATAACAAGACATTGCAGTATTGATATGCCTACAACCCAATTCAACCCTACTATCCACCGATAAGTATCCTAGTTAGTTGACTAGTTGGGGTATTGTGTCGGGATGAGATAGACAATGGGTTTCTATAGGTAAGATCTCAAATAAATATGTGTTTGTGACATAAATTTCAACAGATGCGAACCCTTTCACACGAGCGGCTGTGGCGCGCGTCCGTGGCGAGGAAACGCGGATCCCCGCCACGCGTGGCGTAGCTTTGTGACTTGAACCCTTACACACGGGCCACTTGTGTGGTCAGTCGGTGGCGGGCAAAGCTGCGACCGTCAGTCATTCACCAGACGCTGGTGTGCGAGCTCTGATTTTGTTTTTCTTCTTTTTTTCTTTAACCATGACGACGACGACGACAACGTCGCAGAAGCAGAAGTAGTAGAGTAGCTTCCTCCTCAGAGTCCATGCTGAAACTGAGGTAGCGCGTAGTGGCGTCTCTCTGCCGCGGCTAACCATACACACGGGCCACTCTGTGGCGTACCTCAGCGAGATACAAAACGCGTGTAACAGCGTATCGTGTCGTCACGGCGTGGCGACCACAAAATCGCTCGTGTGCCAGCGGCCTAAGGGTAAACTTCGCTAGTCCCACGCCGCTTCATGGTATCTCATGGAATGCTTTCGGAATCAGACACTACTCCAAACTCACTGTACTAAGGGCCTACGTTTTTCGTCATCACCCGCAGGTCATATTCATTCAGGAAGCTTTTCCTGGTGGTGCTCTACCGGGAGACACGGCTCCCTCGCTTTCTGGCTACATCTCTTACGTGCACCATGCCAGGAACGGTCTCATTGCCTACATTAATTCCTCCATGCCTCACATAATTCTCCACTATTCTACACATGCTGCTATGACCTTTCAACTTTTTGAGATCACTATGGGAGATGGCAAACTCCAACTGTGCAACGTGTACTCTGCCCCTGGCGTGACTCATCTCCCAGCCCTTCCGATACCTGCAGATCGTGGTATGATCTACATGGGGGATTTTAACGTTCGACATCCTGCTCTTGGTGACGCTTCTCCCACTCCCAACCGCAGTGGCCTGCCTCTGCTGAACTACATCCGCCGCTACCGCCTCACCCGCTGGGACACTGGTGGAGCCACACACGCTCGTGGGGGAACCTTAGATCACATCCTAACGTCTGGCATTGTGGCGTCCCGTATCAGCTGCCAGTCTATTCCTTCCCTCTTCTCCGACCACGTTGCCCTCAGTCTGCAGTACTCCTTACCGACTCGTCCTACGCTTTCCCACCACCACACACGCATCTCCATCCCTCCCAAATACTGCCCCACGTATGTCTCTTACATCTCTAGTCTTCCTCCAACTTTTGACTTCCTTACCCTTGACAACTTCTATAATTCCCTGGTAAATGCTACACATGACTTCTACAGCCGTTATGTTACCAGACCTCACATTCAACGCCGCCCTGTGGCCCATACCTGGACGCTGGCTCGTCGTATTATCCGTGCGGGAAGGACGGTGGCGGATGCTGGCCTCGCCTTTCAGAGGCAACCCACACCGGATCATCTGCGTCAGTACCAAGTGGCGAGAGACGACCTGATCGCCCTTTAGAAGTGCGCCTACACCGAATCATGGCAAAGATATACGGATAGCATTAATCATCAGACTAGCGTTGGGACCATGTGGCACCTAATAAACAGGACCATCAAGAAAAAACCCACCTGCGCCCTCCACCACAGCCCACATGAATACGCCCAGGACCTCATCACTGCTTGGTCAGCTCAGTCGCAAACTTGCAATCTTCCTGCGCACATTCAAGATGCTCTCTCCTCTCAGCGCAACGATCGCACCCTCCGTCTGATGGCTGCATTACTCAACCCGGATGAGGACGATGACGTACCGCTAATGGAGGATGAACTGCGACGTGCTCTTGCTGGGTCTACGACTACTGTTCCCGGAGATGACGGCCTTACCTACCAAGTGCTTTGCCTCCTTCAGAAAGTTCCTGGCAACCCTCTACTACATCTCTTCAATCTCTGCTTCCACCGGGGACATGTACGTCCTGCCTGGACCTCCAGCACAATTGTTCCGATACCAAAGCCTGGAACCGACAAATTCAGGCCTATCTCCCTCACTTCCAGCTTTAGTAAGGTGCTTGAACGCATCCTTCTTGGCCGACTCATGCATCGTCTGTAGGATAAACTCTCCCCTCTCGCTATGGTTTCCTTTTACAAGGAAGTACACATCATTGCCTAGTGGAACTCTACACACGCCTCTCTCCCACCAGTGTGGTTGCCTTCCTTGACCTCAAAAGTGCCTTCGACGTGGCTAACAGGGAAATTATTCTTGACCAGCTGGTGGACTTTGGTGTCCAAGGAAGCCTTCTCAGGTGGATACGGGGCTATCTTTGTAACAGTGCTTCACGGGTCCTTTTTAGGGGTGCATGTAGTTCCTATGAGCGGTTTGAGCTCGGTACTCCGCAGGGTGGTGTTCTAAGGCCCTTTCTCTTCAATGTCCTAATGCACCGTCTACTCTCTCTTCTCCCTGCCATGCCCGGAACTACTGTCACCTGTTACGCGGACGACATCTGCATTCACTCGTCCTCACCTCACAATCTTCAGTTCCTTCTTTATGATTTCTACGCGTCTTCTACTGCCTGTGGTCTAATGATCTCCTCTGAAAAGAGCAGGATCTTCTCTTCCCGCAACCTGAGAGCACTGCCGGCGTTCACCATGGGTGGGAATGCTATCCCTCACTG
>JACEEZ010002225.1:55000-62500 GCA_016584305.1 Chionoecetes opilio
GTGCCTATAGCGCCTATAGGCAGTGGTGATCTAGGGCTCGGATGGTAGGCTCTGGAGGTTCCCTTGAGGGCTCTGATGGTTGGCCCTCGCCCGTGGTGGCGCAGGCAGGATTCTTATAGTGACGCCTCTGATTAGAGGCTCATGCCGCCCCCCTGTGTCCTCCGATGCACATGCAATCGAAGGTAGAGTTGATGGGTAGGCCTTGTGGGTGTTCTTAGGCCACTCGACGGTGCCGAAAGGTTTTGTTTTTCTTCGGGGATCGAACTCGGGTCACCAACAACGCCAGTCGGAAACGCTAACCACTCCGCTACCACCTCCCCTACTGCCACCAGTCATTCCTTAAGATGAAAAAAAATAGTAATATATGAAATTCATTGAGTAGAGAAGTGGCAAATCTCACAATGCTTCTTTCGTTTTTGTGGGTAAACGCATTGGTAAAGGAAGGTCTCATTTTCCTCTATATTATCTCTTTCTGGAAAGCGAGTGTTCAAATTATCCTTCCTCTCTAGCTTTCCTGCCACCTCATTTCTTTATGTTCTTTCTTATTCATTCCTTGATATTTTTTGTTCTCTGATTGTCCTCCCCTTCTTCTTTCCAATATTTTCCGTGTTTTTCTTAACAGTGCTTTCATTTTTTGTTTTATAAAATATATGCTCTATTTCTCCTTTCAACTCATATTCACTTCAAGGGTCTTCCTTCCGCTTTCATTTTTTATTTATGTTTATTTCCAACTTTTCTTTATCTGTATCTTCCCCCTCGTTTTCTTCCTTCTCCTCTTCTCTTACCTCTCTTCTTCCTCCTCCTCCTCCTCCTCCTCCTCCTCCTTCATCACAAATTTGTGCACAGGTTAATGCTTTCCACAACACCTGATTATAAAAATCTTTGCTCAGGTGAGATATTTTATAAGAAATATTCTGTCTGATAAGAACCTTTTAAGAATTGTATAGACATTTCTGTATTTATACTTACTTACATATGTTATATATATTTTTAGAAAGTTAAGTTAATGTCTATTCAGTTCATTCTCGTTTTTCTTTCCTACTCGCTTGTTCTGTCTTACCCCTTTGTTATTCTTATCTTTCCTTTCCAGTATTTTACTATCTCTTCTCTTTCTTTAGTTACTTTGTCTAAAGTTTATCTCCCTTTCCTTGAATCAAATTATTTTCTATCTACCCCTCTTTTTTGTATGAATTACCCTCTCTCTCTCTCTATTTCGTTTTTCTTATCGTGATGCATATAATTTGGAATATACAGCAACATAGATATTATGATGATGGACAAAATAACTGGGCAAGATTGACTAGATAATTTCTCTCTCTCTCTCTCTCTCTCTCTCTCTCTCTCTCTCTCTTTCTCTTCTCTCTCTCTTCTCTCTCTCCTCTCTCTCATTATTCTCCTCTCTCTCTCTCTCGTCTCTCTCTCTCTCTCTTCTCTCATTTTTCCTCTCTCTCTCCACTCATCTCTCCTCTCTCTGCTCTCTCTCTCCTCTCTCTCTCTCTCCTCTCTCTCTCTCTCTTCTCTCTCTCTCTCTTCTCTCTCTCTCTCTCTCTCTCTCTCCTCTCTCTCTCTCTCTCTCTCTCTCTTCTCTCTCTCTCTCTCTCTCTCTCTCTCTCTCTCTCTCTCTCTCTCTCTCTCTCTGTATCTCTATCTCTCTCTATCTCTCTCTCTCTCACATCATATCAAGTTGAGAGCTGAGGAAGAGGAACATTTTGATACATGAATGAATATGTGCTGAAAAATTATGGATGAGAGAGAGAGAGAGAGAGAGAGAGAGAGAGAGAGAGAGAAGAGAGAGGAGAGAGAGAGAAGAGAGAGAGAGAGAGAGAGAGATGAAGAGTAAAGAGAGAGAGAGAGAGAAGAGAGAGAGAGAGAGAGAGAGAGAGAGAGAGAGAGAAAAGAAGAAGAAATGAAAGGGTGCTGAGATAAATTATCACCTTTACAGACATATACATTGTTGTCTAGCCCCCCCTCTTCCTCCTCCTCCTCCTCCTCCGCCTCCTCCTCCTCTTCCTCCTCCTCTTCCTCCTCCTCTTCCTCCTCCTCCTGCTTCTCTTCCTCCTTCTCCTCTTCTCTCTTCTCTTAATCCTTTATTGTTCGTCTTATCTCTTTTCACATCTTAAGTGTTTTAGCACTGCATCAAATAGGCTCCAAAACGCGTCCACCAACAAAAGCCCTACAAATTGCCGAATTCTTGACCTGATGACCTCGTACAGGTAAATCACGGGGTGGACTCAGGTCATTGGAGGTGTGAAAAGAGCTGCACCAAAGAGAATTTTGCTTATATATGTGTATATTTTTAATTTTTTTTATTTTTAATATAATTTTGCAGTCATATAGTATGTATTAGGTTATCATTATTCTTTGTTGCCGTTTTACTATTACTATTATTTTCCATTGCATTTACAGCCTTTTGTCCAGTTTCTCTTCTTTATTTCTCTTCCTCATCGTTTGCCTCAGCCACCACCACCACCTCCTCCTCCTCCTCCAAGAAAAGTAATGAGGTACTGGAGGAAGATCTTCACAAAGACTAATGAGAGAGTAGTTCTCTCTCTCTCTCTCTCTCTCTCTCCTCTCACTCATCTCTCTCCTCATCTCTCTCTCTCTCTCTCTTCGTCTCTCTCTCTCTCTCTCTCTCCTCTCTTCTCTCTCATCTCTCTCTCTCCTCTTCTCTCTCTCTCTCTCTCTCTCTTCTCTCTCTCTTCCTCTCTCTCTCTCTCTCTCTCTCTCTCTCTCTCTCTCTCTCTCTCTCTCTCTCTCTCTCTTGATTACACATTTCATCCTAAGCAGATTTTTTTTCCATTACCTTCAATCACCATTATCATCTCTGTATTTTATTTCACAATTCCACATTTTATTTCAACGCTATGTTTACTTTCGTCCCAATTTATCTTATCGGACCAGAGATCATTTGGTAGTACAACTCTTTTATATACCCACTAGCCGCAAAGCCGCCCTCCGGGCGGCCTTTTTGGCTAGCTCCTGCGGAGGGCTATTATTGGTAGGCCTTCGGCCCACCAAACACAGACTCTCCAGTCACCACACACCCATTCACTCACCCATTACCCATCACCCCCCACCTATTCCCTCACCCATCACCCATCACCCCCAACCCATCACCCCCCACCCATTCACTCACCCATCACCGCACACACATCTAACTATCCTGAAATCATGGAGTATGTATTAACGCCAACCCATTCACATCACCACCAACCCATTCACTCACCTTAATCTGACGAAATATTACTGCAATGCAGCAGGATAGACAATGTTCTTGGTCTTTTTGTTGGGTGTGAGGATAAAGAGCTTGCTGCCATCTCCCACTCTTGAGCATCCAACATAGAGCTGACCATGGGAGAAGCAAGGTTGAAGTAGGTGAAGTCCAACATACTTCAGTGATTAGCCTTGTGACTTGTTGATTGACATGGCAAAGCTGACTTTCACTGGAATCGGAAGTCTCTTGAAATCAAATGGCATGTCTGATGGGATGATTGGAATCTTGGGAATGAACACAACTTCTCCCTTTTCTTGTCCAGTGATGATCATGGCCTCCAACAGATGAGGAAGCATCTTCTTGACAATTAATCTTGTTCCATTGCAGAGCTTTGGAGGATCAAGATTTTTCATCAGCATGATTGGAACACCCTCTTTGAGAGAGAGTCTGTGGGGAGGAGTTCCTGGAGGTTCCAATGAGTTCTAGAACTCAGTAGGATAATGTACAGCCTGATCTTCCTCTATTACAGTGTCAATGGAGAAGTAGCTCCTGGCCTCTCCAGGAATCAGCTGCAGTAGGTTCCAATTGATTGTGTTGACAGTTTCATTCCTTGGTGCCAAGATTGCCCTTTCACACAACCACTTTGGATCCTTGTAGTGATGAACCAAATTTCCATAAACTTGATCTTGCAGTTCCTTCATGTCTTTGACCAAAGTTCCACAGCCATCAGGAAGAGCAATTTCTCCATCAGCATCTCTTCTTATGATTCCATTTCCAAGCTGCAAAAGCTGTGCAGCAAATCTTCCAGCATTCATGTCTCCATGCAGTCTCACTCGCATGTTTGTTTTCAATGACAGCCTCTGAACATGTTTCCAGAGGTAGGAATTCTTCAAACATGCATTCAGCTCATCAGCAGCAGTTCCCCTGGTCACAATTGGCAAGGTCTGGCGAAAATCACCTGCAAGAAGTAGTTGCTCCTCCCAAAAGCTTATAATTTTTCATGATGTCTTGAAGAGTGTTGTCCAAAGCTGCAAATGCTCCTTTGTGAGACATGGTGCATTCATCCCAGACAATTAGTTGGCACTTTTCTAGAATTTTTGCAACATTACTACCTCTCTTGATGTTGCAGATTGGATTCTCATTGTGGCTCAGGTTCAGTGGCAGTTTGAATGTTGAATGAGCTGTCCTACCTCCAGGAAGAAGAGTTGCTGCAATCCCAGATAATTAAGCTGTTATCTTTGCTCCCTCCTGGAGCTGGATGATCTTACCTTAAGAATTCATTGAAATAACTGGTTGACATCAGAAGTGATGTTGACAGTATTGGAGGAAATTGGCAAATGAGTGACATTTTGCTATCTCTGCTCCCTCCTGGAGCTGGATCACCCCCAACCCATCACGGCTATTGGTGGGAATTCGGCCCACCACCTGTGTTTGGTGGGCCGAAGGCCCACCAAACACAGACTCTCCAGATAGCCCCTTCTAACTTTCCTGAAATCATGGATGTAGAAATGTATGTATTAACGCCAACCCATTCACATCACCTCCAACCCATTCACTCACCCATTACCCATCACCCCCCACCCATTCACTCACCCATTACCCATCATCCCCCACCCATTCACTCGCCCATTACCCATCATCACACACCCATTCACTCACCCATTACCCATCACCCCCCATCTATTCCCTCACCCATCACCCATCACCCCCCACCCATTCACTCACCCATCACCCCACACCCATTACCCATCACCCCACACCCATTACCCACACCCCACCCCATTTCACTCACCCATTACCCTACATCAAGGCTTCCTCAATTCTCGCAACACCACTTTTTTTTTCACAATTATCGCTAATAGGCTGCTAAAAAAAAAAAAAAAAAAAGTGATCGGACCATCTCATAAGTGGGCTTAAAACCTTCCCCTGTTCAACCTGGTTCCAAAAATGTGGTATATGATGGGATTCCGCCACTCACTCACCATTGCCCATCACCCCCCATCTATTCCCTCACCCATCACCCATCACCCCCCCACCCATTCACTCACCCATCACCCCACAACCCATTACCCATCACCCCACACCCATTACCCTCACCCCACCCATTCACTCACCCATTACCCATCACCTACATCAAGGCTTCCTCAATTCTCGCAAACCCACTTTTTTTCACAATTATCGCTAATAGGCTGCAAAAAAAAGGAAAAAAAAGGTGATCGGATCATCTCATAAGTGGGCTTAAAACCTTCCCCTGGTCAACCTGGTTCCAAAAATGGGGTATATGATGGATTCCGCCACGGGGGCGGAACCTATACCACACACACACACACACACACACACACACACACACACACACACACACACACACACACACACACAGAACATACACACACACAACACACACACACACACACACTTTCGCTTTTATTAATATAATAGGCTGCTAAAAAAAAGAAAAAAAAAAGTGATCGGATCATCTCATAAGTGGGCTTAAAACCTTCCCCTGGTCAACATGGTTCCAAAAATGTGGTATATGATGGGATTCCGCCACGGGGGGCGGAACCTATACCACACACACACACACACACACAGACACACACACACACACACTTTCGCTTTTATTAATATAATAGATAGAAGTCTTAGCGTAAAATGGCCACCTCGGGACACGGCTCATTTCGTACCCAAACGTTATCTTCTTATCTAGCTTACCCTCACCGTCTGGAGGGAAAGATGCGCCGGCTACTGTGGGGCTTGAAGGATCAGCAATCAGAGAGAGAGAGGAGAGAGAGAGAGAGAGAGAGAGAGAGAGAGAGAGAGAGAGAGAGAGAGAGAAAGAGAGAGAGAGAGAGAGACTGTAATGTAGCCTTAATTTACGAAATGCCTGTGTGGGCTCAAAACGTGCTAATCAAGAGTAGGTAATCACTCGTTCCATCTCCCTTAATTAACCCCTTCACGCCCAGATCTTTTCTTTGCTATAAAAAATCGTCTTTGCTATAAAAAATCGTATGTTGTCGAGCCATAAATTTACGATAAGTAACTGAATATACCAAATTAGTTTGTCGACAAAGATACTAAACAGGTCATATATATAAAAGACTGCTTATATTGACTAAAAATTGTCTAATAATAGCCAAATTACAATGTATATTAGGCTCTGGTTCTCAAGGTGTTAATGAGCTTAGGGCGACAAGACCGAAATGACGAATGTGAGTGGCAGTGGGTAAAAAGTAGATGAAAAACAAAAGTTTCAATATCCTTTGCTAATGATTAATCTGACCAGGATATGTGATACTAGAGACTCTTTTTGGGGGGTACGCTCTATAAATGTCAACAAAATGTCTCTGTGAATTGTTTGGCGTGTGATAAATTAATATGATTTCATTAGTATTATAGCCCAATGAATAGTTATTGATGGCTAATTAAAAGGAAAAGTGAATTTGTTGTCGATGTATTAGTGTTATACGTACGTGAGGAAAATACGTGACAGTCCTGTTAGGAAATTTAATTATTTGGATGTAGTTATGTTGGCCCGATTTTTTTATTGAGTTTCTTATTTTAATCGTTTTGTTAGATGTTCATATATATTGTTGTTATTGTATTGATTAGTACCATGTTCCTACTAATTGACTCAACTTTCATACTTTGTATTAAGATTCGAATACGCATAGATAACTAAAAGTGCTTGTGGGCCCTTTGGACCCATGAATTTATGTTTGTAGCATTAGTATATATTATTAGACAACAATGTGAGTGCAAACTCCAATCGTGTTGTTGCTGTCGTTGGTCACTGGTCAAAGAGTCTCGGGGTAGACCACGTTCCGTGTGATTCCACGGGGCGCCAAGACTTCGACGGCATCAGCACAGCCAAGCCTTGCAGAGGCGACGTAAGTTGGCCGTCTGGAACATATTTGAATCGGCCCCCAAGCCACCACCAACACAACGCACGCACACACACCCCCGCACACACAGCACAACACGACGCACGACGGCACGCCCGCACACACATGCACAACACCCACATCTCATGCATGCACACAACACACACACACACACCCCACACGTAAAAAACGGACACACCCACCACGCACGCAGCAACGCACACCACATGCACAAAACTCTACACCAAACAAACGGTAAGGGCTATGAGCCCGGATTTTACGAATATTTTGGGCAAAAAACCAACCGTATTTTTCCCCTTCCGAACACCCAAAAAAAAGCACCCAAAAACCCCCCTTAAAAGTTAAATTTTTGGCCAAAACCCCTTCCCCCCAGATTTTTTTTGC
>JACEEZ010002225.1:67500-72500 GCA_016584305.1 Chionoecetes opilio
ACACCTCAACCCCCTCTCCCACAACCCAGTCCTCTAAACCCCCCCCCCCATAAAAAGGAAAAGTTAAAAGCTCCATTTATTTACCCGTCCATATAGACAATAAAAGTAATGGGGGGTTTGTGGGGGGCGTTTGTCTCCCCCGCGGCACTGGGGTCCTGTCACCAAGCTTTAATAATAACTTGTCAGACGGAGCCAAGCGCAGATGCCAAGCAGGGCCATTCTCCGGCTGTCTCCCCCCGGGAATCCATATGACCCCCGCACGGTGCTCGCCTATAGATCCTTCCCGATGCCAAGCAGGGGGATTCTTTTTCTCACAGTGCGATATCTCTTTAAGGGGAGTGCCAACATTGTCTTTCCGCCGGGCAGTCTAGTCAACCCGCCAGATTTCCCGCTAGCCGCTGGATGGTACATTTTCCAGCCTTTATAGGATTCCCTTTTCAGGCTCATTTCTTATTTCTGCTGCTGAAACAATAGTTATGGCAGTGTTAGAGGCTTGTCCAAGGCATGACGTGAAGCATAAGTGCCACCAAAGCAAGGCAGTGTTAGAGGCTTGTCCAAGGCATGACGTGAAGCATAAGTGCCACCAAAGCAAGGCTGTGTTAGAGGCTTGTCCAAGGCATGACGTGAAGCATAAGTGCCACCAAAGCAAGATAGACGAACACGGGCAGGTAACGCGGTAACATCGCTAGAACCTAATATATTTTTTATAACCGACTTTTAGTAGGATTGATTTCTTACAAGGAAGGAAATATTGTGGGGGGACATGGTCCATTTCCCCCCTGCTCCCCCCCCCCCCCCCCCCCCCTTGGTGCGCCCCTGTCCTGGAGGCACACTTGAGGGCTGTGATGGTTGGCCCTCGCCCGTGGTGGCGCAGGCAGGATTGTTATAGTGACGCCTGTGATTAGAAGCTCATGCCGCCCCCCTGTGTCCTCCGATGCACTCGCCATCGAAGGTAGAGTTAATGGGCAGGGCATGTGGGTGTTCTTAGGCCACTCGACGGTGCAGAAAGGTTTTTGCACCCCTTGGGGATCGAACTCAGCACACCTAGCACGCCACTTGCAGGCACAAACCACTCTGCCACCGCCTTCCCAAATGTACATTTTCCTGCCTTAATGTAATCAGTTTTAACCCACTTTTACAAGTTGAAATTTAAAAAAAAGTGGGGTGTGGAACTATTTCCTTCATTAAACTGGCTCGTCCAAATCCCGTTCTCTCTCTCTCTCTCTCTCTCTCTCTCTCTCTCTCTCTCTCTCTCTCTCTCTCTCTCTCTCTCTCTCTCTCTCTCTCTCTCTCTCTCTCTCTCTCTCTCTCCACCCCTCCCTCCCTCCCTCCCTCCTGCCTCCACACACACACACACACACACACACACACACACACACACACACACACACACACACACACACACACACACACACACACACACACACACACACACACACACAACACACACACACACACACAGGTGCACAGACCAAACAGGAGACTTTGCTCACATGACTCTGTATCTTCGAGGAGGAGGAGGGGGAGGGGGAGGGGGAGAAGAGGAAGAGGAGAAGGGGAGGGGGA
The DNA here is from genome assembly GCA_016584305.1 of Chionoecetes opilio. Classification (NCBI taxonomy): domain Eukaryota; kingdom Metazoa; phylum Arthropoda; class Malacostraca; order Decapoda; family Majidae; genus Chionoecetes; species Chionoecetes opilio. The sequence goes on from JACEEZ010002225.1 coordinate 69,067, forward strand.
AGAAGAGGGGGGTTAGTGTGAGTCACGGTGGAGGGGGGAGGGGGAGAGAAGGAGGGGGAAGGGGGGGAGAGACATGGCGCCTAGAGGTCTAATGCAGCCGTGGAGAGAGAGAGAGAGAGAGAGAGAGGGGCGTTGTCTGTCTGTTAGTCTGCTGTCCACACACACACACACACACACACACACACACACATACACACACACACACACACACACCCTTTCGCTTTCCTCGTAACGCTGGAAATTTCCACTCGGGACATTCCCCGCACACCAAAGGTTAAAATATTCTTCGTTTTCGTTCTATCATCTCTAAGTTAACAGGAACTACCACGTGTAGGTCTCTCAGAATGTTGTAGCTTCTTTAATAAGAACATAAAGAAGCTACAAGAGGCTGGGAGACCTACAAGTGGTAGTTCCTGTTACTTAACACTACCTACATCCACCTTTCATCCCCATCCATAAAGCTGTCTAGGCTCCTTTTAAAACTCCCTATTGACTCCCCACTAACTACCACTTTGGGGAAGGTGGTAGCGGAGTGGTTAGCGTCTCCGACTGGCGTTCTCGGTGATCCGAGTTCGATCCCCGAAGAAACCCAAAACCTTTCTGCACCGTCGAGTGGCCTAAGAACACCCACATGCCCTGCCCACTAACTCTACCTTCGATTGCGAGTGCATCGGAGGACACAGGGGGGCGGCATGAGCCTCTAATCACAGGCGTCACTATAACAATCCTGCCTGCGCCACCACGGGCGAGGACCAACCATCACAGCCCTCAAGTGAACCTCCAGAGCCTACCATCCGAGCCCTGGGTCACCACTGCCTACAGGCGCTATAGGCACAACTGTTGAAAAAAAAAAAAAAAACCTACTTAACTAACTTTCTTTACTGGAACTACCACGTGTAGGTCTCCCGGCCTCTTGTAGCTTCCTTATTTCCTGAGGTTCTTATGTCTCCCGGCGTTTTATAGCTTCCTTATGTTCTTATGTTCCTATGTCTCCCGGCCTCTGTAGCATCCATATGTTCTTATGTTCGTATGTTTCCCGGGGTTTCATAGCTTCCTTAACGATGTTCATAAGTTCTCCACGTGCCACGCGGCGCCAGGAGACACGCGTCGTTGGATCACGGGAGCCACGTGGCCACGACAACCTCACTACTATATTGGTGAACTATAAGTCGTATAGTATATAGTGTCTTTTTATAGTGTCGGCCGCCGCTCTTGTAAACTGCAGGTGTTTTGGCATGTGTATAGCGGCTGTACACACACACACACACACACACACAGCACACGCACAGGGCTTCGCTACATACAGTCAGGTAGTTAGTGGGGAGTCAATAGGGAGCTTTAAAAGGAGGCTGGACAGTGTTATGGATGGGGATGAAAGGTGGATATAGGTAGTGTTAAGTAACAGTAACTACCACGTGTAGGTCTCCCAGCCTCTTGTAGCTTCCTTATATTATTATGTTCTTCTTACGAAAAGTAGGTTAATATACCAAACTATCTAGTAGACAAAGGGTACTAACAGGTCATATCTATAGAATATTACTTACACTCATTAAAATCGTCTAATGGTAGCCAAAATACAATGGCAATTACGTTCTGGGCCTCAAGGGGTTAATGAAGACGTGAGTGCGAGGCAAGGTAAGAGTAGGGTAAGAATACAGTTAAAATAGGATATAACTGTCTCTGTGTTATTTAGTTCAGGAAATACGTGAGTGGTAGGCTAGGTAAGAGTAGGTAAGCTATATGTGGAGTTAGAGTAGGTAAACATACACTTAGAATAGGTCAGATAAGTGTAAGAATAGGGTATAACTGTCTCTATGCGTTATTTAGTTAACCCCTTGAGGCCCAGAGCGTAATTTCCATTGTAATTTGGCTACCATCAAACGATTTTTAGTGTATATAAGCAATGTTTTATAAATATGACCTGTTTAGTATCCTTGTCCACTAGCTAATTTGGTATATTTAGTTAGTTTTCGTAATTTTATGGCTAACAATAGACCATTTTAGCAAAGGAAAGCTCTGGGCGTGAAGGGGTTAATGTATACGTGAGTGGTAGGCAAGGAAGTGTGTGTGGCAAGCCTGAGCGCCACCACGAGACACCCAGGTGAGACATGCAGCCCCGCACGTACTAGCTTTGCAAGGGTTACCGGCCCCCCCCCGCAACCCAGCACCTTATCGCCTCACTACCGCTACACACTCACACGTTCAGGTTACTCCATAGAGCAATACACCGATAGGGAAAACTGTACTTCGTTAATGTCCTATCTAGTGGGTTTTGATTCTCACCTTCTAAGTTATATCTTCTAGCTATCTAGTGTGTTTGTGTGTGTGTATTGACCTAGTTGTGATGCTATGGGTTAATGGTAATAGTAATTCGGCCTTACTTCTTCTACAGTCTCTTACATACAGTTGTTTCTTGTATACTTAAAATGAGCATTGACTGAAAGGTGATGCATTTTTTAGGGGGGTATAGAAAAGTATGATTTTTGTGCACTCTTGACAACTTGCAGGAATAATACGCCTTACTATACCTATACAATATTTTACATACACTTGTTTCTAAATACCTTGAGCATTGACTGAGTGAAATGCTATATTAATTTAGGTGTAGTATAGAAAATCACGTTACTAGTGCGATTTCTATTTTGAATAACGTTGTTTCTTGAAGACTTAAAATGAGCATAGACTGAAAGATGATGTTTTTGTTAGGGGGGGGTATAGAAAATCACGTTTTTGTTAGGGGGGTTATAGAAAATCACTTTTTTGTTAGGGGGGGGTATAGAAAATCACGTTTTTGGTTGCATTCGTGACAACTTGCAGGAATAATATGGCCTTAACACCCCTATATACCGTTTCCATCTGACATACTTTGAACATTGACTTAGAAGGAAAATTCATGTTTTTTGAGAGGGTATCAAAATAATCAGGTATTTGGTGCATTCGTGACAACTTGGAGGACAACTTCATTCATCTTACATACAGTTGCTTCTAAAATATACGTATTTTAAATGTTGACTGACTGAAAGGTTATGTTATTTGGGAGGTATAAAAATAATCAACGTTTCTTGTGTGCTCGTGACAGCTTGCATGAATACAGTGGCCGTCCAAGCGAGCCAAGGTGTGTGTGTGTGTGTGACAATATAAATCTGATGTAAGCGTTGCATCATCGCCAGTCGCTTTGCTGCCGAGCTCACGCCGACATTAAGCTTTCTGTGTGTGCGTGTGCGTGTGCGTGTGTGTCGCTACCAGTGTTACGTTGAGTGGTGGTGAAGTGAAAGCTATAACGAAGATGACTGATGGTTAAGACGTGTTATTATAAAGAAAAGACGAAACGAAACGTGTTATTGTAAAGACGACAAGACGAAACGAAACTAGACGCTACACGAAAGACAGGTAATTCCAGCTTTGGTTTAGGTGAGTACTGTCTACTTACCTTC
>JACEEZ010002225.1:77500-82500 GCA_016584305.1 Chionoecetes opilio
CGCCTGTAGGCAGTGGTGACCCAGGGGTGGGATGGCAGGCTCTGGAGGTTCACTTGAGGGCTCTGATGGTTGGTCCTCGCCCGTGGTGGCGCAGGCAGGATTGTTATAGTGACGCCTGTGTTTAGAAGAGGCTCATGCCGCCCCCCTGTGTCCTCCGATGCACTCACAATCCAAGGTAGAGTTGATGGGCAGGGCATGTGGGTGTTCTTAGGCCACTCGACGGTGCAGAAAGGTTTTGGTTTTCTTCGGGGATCGAACTCGGGTCACCGAGAACGCCAGTCGGAGACGCTAACCACTCTGCTACCGCCTCCCCAAAGTGGCTAAAGGGATGCAATAAAAGAGATATATGAACAGAAGAACAAGAAGTAACGGATTCAAACTGGAAAAACGTAGATTTATATCAGAAATAGGGAGAAACTGGTTCACAAATAGGGTGGTGGATGATTGAAATGGACTCTGATATCGGATAGTTAGTGCATAGGTAGTAGAGTCCAATTGGGTAATACCTCAACACTCCATCGTGGCTAGACAAACAGACAGGACAAGACGCCCTTTGAGATTCTTACACCTTCGTCACTAGCTGTTCCCATGATCATAATGCTATCTAACTATATCCTATCTATCCTATCTATCCTATCTATCATAATGGAAGTCTATCAATACCTCAACACTCCTACACGGTTTTCTAGACAGACAGACAGATATATTTTTCCAGATAAACATAGAATAGAACTTATAGAAGAATGGTGATAGAATGGAAGACTAGAGATAACATAGAAGGTTTTCCAGATAGACAGACAGACAGACATATTCTTGCAGATAGACATAGAATAAAAGGCTTTCCAGATAGACAGACAGACAGAGGCCTTTGAGATCCTTACACCTTCCTCAGTAGCTGTTCTCATAATCATAATGCTATATATATATATATATCCTATCTATCATATCTATCATAATATTATTTTCTAGACAGACAAGTAGACAGACAGATTCTTCCAGACAGACATATAGAATAATAGAAGGATAGAGATAGAATAGAAGGTTTTCCAGATAGACAGACAAGTAGACAGACATATTCTTCCAGACAGACAGACAGAGGCCCTTTCAGTTTTCCAGACAGACAGACAGACAGACAGAGGACTTTGAGATTCTAACACCTTCCTCAGTAGCTGTTCCCGCCCTTCCTGGTAACATCAATACACATAGCAAGCTTAAACTCACGCCCTCTTTCTATCACCTCTTGGGTTAAAATGGGTGGTGTGAAAGACGATTGATTGAATTGAAGACTGATTGAAAGACGTGTTTTGAAGTGTGTTAGTGTTGGTGATTGAGGAGGAGGAGAAGGAAGAAGAGGAAGAAGAGGAGAGTGAGAGTGAAGTCGTTTTGTGGTTTTCTCTTAATGGGAGGGAAGGGAACGGGAGGGAAGGGAGGAGGGAAGATGTATAATGGAGAGAGAGGAAAGGGAAAGTGAAGTGAGGTCTGAGAGAGAGAGAGAGAGAGAGAGAGAGAGAGAGAGAGAGAGAGAGAGAGAGAGAGAGAGAGAGAGAGAGAGAGAGAGAGAGAGAGAGAGAGAGAGAGAGAGAGAGAGAGAATTAGTCAAGATAGAGAAAAAATGAGTTAGTCGAGAGAAAGAGTCAGTCAGTCAGTCAGTCAGTCAGTCAGTCAGTCAGTCAGTCAGTCAGTCAGCCACTCAGCCAGCCACTCAGCCAGTCAGTCAGTCAGCCAGCCAGCCAGCCAGCCAGTCAGTCAGCCAGTCAGTCAGCCAGCCATATAGTCAGCCAGCCAGTCAGTCAGTCAGCCAGCCAGTCAGTCAGCCACTCAGTCAGTCAGTCAGTCAGTCAGCCAGCCAGCCAGCCACTCAGTCAGTCAGTCAGTCGTGAGAGACACAGAGACAGAGACAGATTCACTAAGTCGAGAGAGAGAGAGAGAGAGAGAGAGAGAGAGAGAGAGAGAGAGAGAGAGAGAGAGAGAGAGAGAGAGAGAGAGAGAGAGAGAGAGACAGACAGCCGTGTATTTAAGCTGACAACAAGTAGCGTCCTTGTGTATGTCTGCCTCGACGGGTCTTCTGTATTCCCTTGACGGCTTTATAAGAGGTCTCGTGGGTGGAGGGGGCGGCAGGCGGGGAGGGCGCGTCAAGCTGCTTTCGGCCTCAAGTGTTGACAGCTCCAGGACCTTGACAGCCTGCCGGGGGGAGACACGCGGGGCCCTTATGACTGCTGGGTGTCTGACGGGGTTTACAGACGTGTTATTATCTGTGGCTGCGAAGGTCATACCGAAAACAGCCTGGAAGAAGATTTTGTTATTTCAAACGCCCGAGTTGTCATGATTAATAAGAAAAAATATTATATCCCATTTTTCACCCACCAAATATAGACACAAAAGATAGTAAATTAGAAAAAGTCAAATACTATGAAATAAAATAGTGGTGTTTTATACTGATTAAAACCCAAAGTAGTCAGAATAGTTGTCAAATAGTCTACTGTCTCGATTTTTACCCACCAAATATAGACCCCGCAAAATGTAATTCGAAAAATCAAATTGTAAAAAGCAAAAAAAAAGTGGAATGTGATACTATTTCAAACTCAAAGTACTCAGAATAGTTGTCAAAATAGTCGACTATCTCACTTTTAATTAAATATAGACCTCCCCCCAAAAGTAGGTTAGAAAAAGTCAAATAATATGAAATAAAATAGTTGACTATTATACTATTTCAAACACCCAAGTACTCAGAATAGTCAGAAAACAGTGTAGTATCTCGCCCTTCACTGCCCCAGCACACAATGCAGTCTTGGGAGGCGCGGAGAGGAAGAGGGCGGAGAGGGCGGAGAGGGCGGGGCATCTAAGGTCATCGTCTGGCCGCTGACACCACTCCTGCTATGCATAATGCTAATAGACTGACTTCACGATGGTCCTGTCTCGGTGGCAGAAGGCGGCGGGTCAGAGCGGGTTCGCCACACCACCAGGCGCTATTACACGCATGGGCCCGAGTTTGCTCAGTAAGAATTTTGTTCAGTGAATATTTTACTCAGTATGCACCGCTCAGTGAATATTTTGCTTAGTAAGAATTTTGCTCAGTGACTATGTTGCTGACGTCAGGTCTGTTTCTGTGAGGCAGCGGGGAATCACTCAGAAGCTATTTCTGTTCATTGAGCAAACACATTTTCTGTGATGCTATGACCAGTAAAACGCCTTAATCGGCGAAGGACGAGCGAGCCCGTAGAAACCCGCCGCACGTGCGCACGTGCGGCGTCACCCGGACTCTCGATAGCAAGGAAATTTGTCTGCTGTCAACTAAACTCCATTTACGTTGCTTTTTTACGCTGAAACTGTAGGGATTGAATGGGGCTATCAGATAGCGAAGACTGCTTGTCAATCGGAAACGGAATTCCAAAGATATAAGCTCCTGAAAAGCGTGACGGTCGGTCGGGTCGGGTCGGCCGCTTATCCCGGAAAAATCCGAGTGAGTGAGGACTCACAAGCGCTTCGCGCTCGCTCGTAATTATATATACAGAACCGATATTATTATTCATTGTACACGTGTTTTGTTCCAAAAATCTTCGAATGCTTAAATATTTGTGAAAACAAGTAACATGCCTGTCAGAAATTAATTGAAATATATTAAACTTCGAATTATACGATTCCTGAAAAGGATTGTTTATGAATATAATGTTATATATAAATAAACAGAACCAACAAATCCATTGCCAACACAAGCATTGGGAGGCGATCCCAAGGCTTAGTCCACGCCTGCCACTGCACGGGACTTACTGTACGTGCACGCCTGCCACTGCACGGGCCTTACTGTACGTGCACGCCTGTCACTGCACGGGCCTTACTGTACGTGCACGCCTGCCACTGCACGGGCCTTACTGTACGTGCACGCCTGCCACTGCACGGGACTTACTGTACGTGCACGCCTGCCACTGCACGGGACTTACTGTACGTGCACGCCTGCCCCTGCACGGGCCTTACTGTACGTGCACGCCTGCCACTGCACGGGACTTACTGTACGTGCACGCCTACCACTGCACGGGCCTTACTGTACGTGCACGCCTGCCCCTGCACGGGCCTTACTGTACGTGCACGCCTGCCACTGCACGGGCCTTACTGTACGTGCACGCCTGCCACTGCACGGGCCTTACTGTACGTGCACGCCTGCCACTGCACGGGCCTTACTGTACGTGCACGCCTGCCACTGCACGGGACTTACTGTACGTGCACGCCTGCCACTGCACGGGCCTTACTGTACGTGCACGCCTGCCACTGCACGGGCCTTACTGTACATGCACGCCTACCACTGCACGGGCCTTACTGTACGTGCACGCCTGCCACTGCACGGGCCTTACTGTACGTGCACGCCTGCCACTGCACGGGCCTTACTGTACGTGCACGCCTGCCACTGCACGGGCCTTACTGTACGTGCACGCCTGCCACTGCACGGGCCTTACTGTACGTGCACGCCTGCCACTGCACGGGCCTTACTGTACGTGCACGCCTGTCACTGCACGGGCCTTACTGTACGTGCACGCCTGCCACTGCACGGGCCTTACTGTACGTGCACGCCTGCCACTGCACGGGCCTTACTGTACGTGCACGCCTGCCACTGCACGGGCCTTACTGTACGTGCACGCCTGCCACTGCACGGGCCTTACTGTACGTGCACGCCTGTCACTGCACGGGCCTTACTGTACGTGCACGCCTGTCACTGCACGGGCCTTACTGTACGTGCACGCCTGCCACTGCACGGGACTTACTGTACGTGCACGCCTGCCACTGCACGGGACTTACTGTACGTGCACGCCTACCACTGCACGGGCCTTACTGTACGTGCACGCCTGCCCCTGCACGGGCCTTACTGTACGTGCACGCCTGCCACTGCACGGGACTTACTGTACGTGCACGCCTGCCACTGCACGGGACTTACTGTACGTGCACGCCTGCCCCTGCACGGGACTTACTGTACGTGCACGCCTGCCACTGCACGGGCCTTATTGTACGTG
>JACEEZ010002225.1:90000-92500 GCA_016584305.1 Chionoecetes opilio
GTTATCTCTCTCTCTCTCTCTCTCTCTCTCTCTCTCTCTCTCTCTCTCTCTCTCTCTCTCTCTCTCTCTCTTTCCTTCCCTCCCTTCCTTCCTTCTTTTCCTTCCTTCCTTCCTTTCTTCCTTCCTTCCTTCCTTCCTTCCTTCTTCCTTCCTCCCTTTCTTCCTTCCTACCTTCCTTCCTTACTTCCTTCCTTCCTTCTCAGTTATAACAGCAAATATTTCAGCTGACAATTTTCTTCGTCAGGAGAAGACTCCGCTGTCGGCTGCCAATCACTGCTAACTCTGCTGACGTTTTGTGCTTGCTGACTCTCTCTCTATCTCTCTCTCTCTCTCTCTCTCTCTCTCTCTCTCTCTCTCTCTCTCTCTCTCTCTCTCTCTCTCTCTCTCTCTCTCTCTCTCTCTCTCTCTCGACACGAATACAAGAGAAAAAAAGACCGCAAGAAAAAGTTACCAATTTGCCAGATAAAAAAGTTTCATGTTTTGTCGGGAAGAAATTAATGTTTTTTGTTTAAGGAGAAAAAGTCAGGGAAAAAATGTGATGGATGACGATTGCAGGGAAAGAAAAGTATGTGGGAAGGAAATGTTTGCGGTTGTGTACGTTTAAGTGGGGAAGAAAGTATGATTTTGAAAGGAGAAAATATATTGGGGAAAAAGTATATAACAGATTTGGGAACGAAAAAAATATATTGTATTTCCACGCGGTAACCACAAGGGAACGAAACTTTTTGAAATTTTTTGAGCCCAGGTTCGAATCCGGGCCAGGGCAGTCGGCGTGCAGCCCAACCAGCTGTTCATGCTTCCTTTCTGGGGTGGTGGATAAATGGGTACCTGGGGAAACCTGGGGAAGGTAACTGTGGTAACCCGGATGTCACACTAGCCCTGTGTCCCGGGGTACCACAGGCTCAAGGGCTGATGCCACGGAGATGAGCACCGAGGCCACGCACAGCTTAGCATCTGTACCTTATCTGCAGTAAACTTGTCCTGCTTTGATATTGCTTTTTTTTTGGGTTTTATATGTAACCCAACTATCAAAATTCAAAACCTAAAATATAAAAAAAAGTACATAAGTCGAAATAAATTATGGAACTTTTACAGAAATCACAAAATATTTTCAACCAAGGAATCGAAATGGAACAAAAATCATTCGTCTTTTACTATTAATAATCTTTCGTGTAATTAGATCTTAGGCAAACTTTAGTAAACGATAAAGGAAACATCAACATTTTCCATAAATCTTCGTGTTTTCATTCAACCAAAACTATTATAAGAAATCAGAAATACACAAAAAACTGTATTATCTTATTTCATATCTTCATTCTTCTCACCATCTTAATTTTTTCTTTCTTCTTCAATTTAAAATCATTAATAAATATAATCCATAAAACTAATCATTTTTTCACCAACTTCTACATTCATTTCAACATCAAACTTTTTTACACAATTCATCGTTTATGTATTTCAACCCAACCATCAAAATAAAAAAAAAATAAAAAAAACGATCTCAAAGTCATCAATAATTATAATCCATAAAGCTAATCCAATTTTCACCAACTTCTACATTCATTTAAACATCAAACTTTTTTACACAATTCATCGTTTATATATTTCAACCCAACCACCAAAATCAAAATTAAAAAGAAAAAGCGATCTCAAAGTCATCAATAATTATAATCCATAAAGCTAATCTAATTTTCACCAACTTCTGCATTCACTTAATCTCTTCAGCGTCTTGCTTAGTTAGTCCTTTTCAGTGTCCGTCCAAAAATGGGTTTCAGATAAGCGATCGAACTCTCTTTATCTTGCTTGGGGTCCAGACAGCGCGCCCGCACGCCCGCACGTCCCATAGGGCTGACGGCCATGCCTTATAGTGTGTTGTGAGGGCGTGTCGGGATTGAGAGAGAGAGAAGAGAGAGAGAGAGAGAGAGAGAGAGAGAGAGAGAGAGAGAGAGAGAGAGACCCATAGAACAGCATAAAGAAACAGACAAAAAGAAGAGAGACAGAAGAGAGAGAGAGAGAGAGAGAAGAGAGAGAGAGAGAGAGAGAGAGAGGATGGAGAAGAGAGAGAGAGAGAGAGAGGAGAGAGAGAGAGAGGAGCCACACCCAGCAACTGTCACCCCTTAAAGAAAAACAAATTTGGGATAAGTATGTAAGTATCCTCCTCCTCCTCCTCCTCCTCCTCCTCCTCCTCCTCCTCCTCCTCCTCCTCCTCCTCCTCCTTCTCCTTCTCCTCCTAATTTTAGCGTCCCAATTTATTCAAACTGGGACGCTAAAATTCCCTCGGATGTAATATACCTTGATTTTCAGAAAGCCTTCGATACAGTTCCCCATAAGCGACTGTTGACCAAGCTAAGGGCACATGGCTTAGGAGAGCAATTATGTTCATGGATTGGCGATTGGCTTTCAAATCGTAAACAACGGGTAGTAATAAATGGCGAGGCATCTGATTGGTTAGATGTCACTAGTGGGGTGCCTCAGGGCTCGGTCTTGGGTCCTACTCTTT
>JACEEZ010002225.1:97500-102500 GCA_016584305.1 Chionoecetes opilio
AAGCCAATAGCGGCGGGGCGTGGCAGGCTGTGACGGGGCCCTTAACTCAGCTAGTATTGACAGGTCTTGTGTCGGTGCGGGTGAAGGGGTAATGAAGGGATAATGATAATGAATAAGGGGTAATGAAGAGAGGGTCGCGGCGGCCAGGACAGGTGGGGTTAAGAGCAATTAGGGGAGGAGGAATAGGTAGGTAGGTAGGGAGGGATTGAGGGAAGGAGGATGGTGAAAAAAAAAACGAAGGATGGGTAGGGATATTGAGGAAGGAAAATAGGTAGAAAAAATATATTGAGAAAGGATGAAAGAAGAGGACAGGGAAGGTGTAGTAAGAAGAAGGGAAGGAGTAGGTGTAGAAGGAAGGTAGGGAGGGAAGGGAGGGAGGAAAACGAAATGTATAGGAGGGAAAGAAGAGAGATGGAGATAAGAAGGAAAAGAAAGGAGGTTTAGGATGTAGGGTAGGAAGAAAGGAAAAGGAGTTGAGGAAGGAGAAAAAAAAAATAGGATGATAAGAGGCATAAAAAAAGGAGGAAAGAGAAGGAAGGGAAGGGAAGGAGGTCCCACAGGCTTGTTAAAGAAAGGCTGTGTGTGTGGGTAGGCCCATGTCAGACCACTTAATGAGACGCGGTGGGCGGGTGGGGGCGTGGGTGAGGGGCGGGACAACCTGAGAAATGGGTGGGCCTTTTCTATCAAATTTATCTCTTCCACCCACGCACCCCCACCCTCAACCCACCACCCACCCACACCCACCACCCACCCACGCCCACCCACCACTCACCCACAACCCACGCTCACCCACCACCTTCTCTGTCTAGCTGGAAAAACGTAAATTTAGAAAAGAAATAGGGAAAAACTGGTTCACAAATAGGGTGGTAAATGATTGGAATGGGCTCAGTCATGGGGTAGTTAGTGTGGAGTCATTAGAGAGCTTTAAAGGGGGGCTGGATAAATTCATGGATGGGGATGAAAGGTGGATGTAGGTAGTGTTAAGTAACAGGAACTACCACGTGTAGGTCTCCCAGCCTCTTGTAGCTTCCTTATTTTCTTCTGTTTTTAACTTCACCCACAACCATTTTCTGTCTTATTTCTGGAGAGGCTAAAAAGTCTCTTGTATTCTCTTTGAGTTTTTGCATATTCGTCATAGAGATGTGTGGCGGCTCGAAGCTTAAGGAGGGAAGGAGGGAAGGAAGGGAGATGGGGAGAGGACAGAACAGATAGAGAAGGAAGAAGGAGGAGGAGGAGGAAAGAAGAGGAAAAAGGAGGGAGAAAGACAGAAAAAAAGGGAAGGAAGGGAGATGGAGAGAAGACGGGGAGGGAAAGATCGCCCTTTCTTTATAGACAACTAGTAAATAGGCAGACTAAAGATAGTTGTCGGCACCTCACCGGGAAATTGTGGCTGTAGAATTAATATAAAAAAAAAATGAAGGAGAGTGAGAGAGAAAGAAGAGAAGGAGGAAGGAAGGGAGGTAGGAAGAAAAAAAAAGGAGTGTTCGAGATATACAAACAGGAAAAAGAGGAGGGAAGGAAGGGCAGGACAGACGGGCCACTTTTCCTGGGACGGTGGCTGCCAATTTTTCGTGGTGAGAAATGTGACGCGCGTGTTTCTATGGACGCCCGCACACGAGCCACTTTTTAGAGCCAGCCCAAACAAATGAGTGACCGGGTCCATTTTAGCCGCCACGCCATACTTTTCCCGCCCCTGTCCCTTATGAAATGCAATGAAAAAGGTACACTGACAAAAATGTGAAAGAAAACAATGGTCTGGGTACGCGTCTTCAGGTCTTCAACTCAGTGGTCTTCGGTCTTCATGCAGAGTCAAATTGATCTCTGAGAAGCCCACAAGGGTACACACACTATTTGTTCTCATGTTTTTACTCGCTCTTCTCTTGAAAAATTCATGATGTGTCTGTGGTGGCCGTGAAAAAGTGAACCATGTGTGGGGTGTCCCTCGCCACTTTGCCTTGGCGTCACGAAAATTCCTTGGCGTCACGAAAAATTCCTTGGCGTCACGAAAATTCCTTGGCGTCACGAAAATTCCTTGGCGTCACGAAAAAGTGGCCTTTGTGGGGTTTTTTACCCCTCTAAGCGGCAAAAGAAAAATAGTTAGAAATGCGTTAAGGTGGAGGTATAGTTATAAAGTTCTTCTGGAAAATATAGTTATGAATTATGTGAAGTCAGGAAAATAAAGTTATGAAATACGTTAAGTTAGGATCATTAAAGTTATAAAATGCGTTGAAGCCAGGAAAAATAGTTATAAAATGCGTTGTCAGGAAAATATACTTATAAAATGCGTTAAGTCAGGAAAATATACTTATAAAAGGCGTCAAGTCAGGAAAATATAGTTATAAAATGCGTTGTCAGGAAAATATACTTATAAAATGCGTTAAGTCAGGAAAATATACTTATAAAAGACGTCAAGTCAGGAAAATATATTTATAAAATGCGTTAAGTCAAAAAAATATAGTTATAAAATGCGTTAAGTCAGGAAAATATAGTTATAAAATGCGTTAAGTCAGGAAAATATACTTATAAAATGCGTTAAGTCAGGAAAATATAGTTATAAAATGCGTGAAGTCAGGAAAATATAGTTATAAAATGCGTTAAGTCAGGAAAATATACTTATAAAATGCGTTAAGTCAGGAAAATATACTTATAAAATGCGTTAAGTCAGGAAAATATACTTATAAAATGCGTTAAGTCAGGAAAATATACTTATAAAATGCGTTAAGTTAGGAAAATATACTTATAAAATGCTTGAAGTCAGGAAAATATACTTATAAAATGCTTTAAATGAAGTCAGGCTAGGTTAAGTCAGGTTAGGAAGGGAGTAACCCATCAGAAAGTTGACATTATAAATTAGGTCAGGTCAGGGTTAGATTAGGAAAGGAGTAAGACATCAAAAACGCAATAGTATAGGATCGGTCAGGTAAGGTTAAACTAGAAATGGAGTCAGGCATTCTAAAGGTGATATTATAGGCTAGATGAGGTTAAATTAGGTTAGGAAGGGAGTAAGCCATCAAAAAGGTGACGTTACAAGAGGATAAGTGTCTCGGCGACCTCCTCTTCACCTTGGGCCGCGCCATTCACTTGACTTCGGGAGGTTTTAGAAGTTTCACCCACATACGTATATTTGTCCTGACAGAAACTCTTGGCGCCGGGAGGTTAGATGGAGAGAGGGAAGGAAGGGAGGAAAGGGGAGAAGGGGAGGGAGGGGAGGAGGAAGGGAGAGAGAAGGAGGAAGGGAAGAGGAAGGGAAGGGAGAGGGAAGGGAAGGGAATATAAGTGGAAAGAAGTGGAAAAAGTGGAGGGAATATAAGAGAAAAGAGAAGAAGAGAGAGAGAGAGAGAGAGAGAGAGAGAGAGAGAGAGAGAGAGAGAGAGAGAGAGAGAGAGAGAGAGAGAGAGAGAGAGAGAGAGAGAGAGAGAGAGAGAGAGAGAGAGAGAGACTACCACCATCACTACCACTACCCTAAGAATGACGGATGAGAGACTGTCGACTGCCCAGCCTCACGTGTCGAATAGTTAGCATGCCTTACATTGTACGTGTTGATTTATAGACTTGAGTCGAGGTATCCCTTCTTCTGCCCTTCTCCTCCTCTTCCTCCTCTTCCTTTCCCTCTCTTCCTTCCTTCCTTTTGCATTGCCATTATCCATTCCTCTTCCTTCCCTCCTCTTCTTCTTCCTGCATTGCTAATATCCATTCTTCTTCCTTCCTCCTCTTCCTTCTTCTCTTCCTCTTCTTCCTGTATTGGCAATAAACACAAGGGCATGTGAGGTGTCGGAAAAGAGTCAATTAGTCATATACTCGAAGGAATGTTTACACCTTCGACAACAGCTAAAGGGGTTTTGGCAAGGGTTACAGTCAGGCCAAAAACATGTGACTAAACCCCTTTCCTCCCCTTCCCCCTTCCCAACCCTTTCCCAACCCCTTCCCTTCATCCCTCCACCCCTTCATACTCCTTTCCTTTCCCCCCTTAAACTCCTCCCAACCCTTCCCTTCCCCCTTCTCTTCTCTTCCTACTATCAACCTCTTATCAAGGAATATTTCACCGATTTACTACATATACATGAGACATTCGCTCTGAGTGGGTTAGTGAGCCACGAGATGTCAGAGAGGATACATCACGTCGCTCCGTCTTATGCCAGGGTATACAGTGAAGCCCCTAGACCAGTGGTTTTCAACTGGTGGTCCATGATAACTTTTTTTAGTGGTCCACAGGACCTTCACGATATTTGGAAATGAACTGAAATATTATGAAACCAAATTTTTTGCTGTTTAATATTATTTTATTTATTTCTGAAAGTTCTGTTTACTTTATATTTATAGGATATATATTTATAACCAACCCTTCACCTACCTTTAAAATCTACCCTTTTTCATCACATCTCTGAAGTCAAAAAGGAGATGGTCCATGATTTTTTGTTTCAATTGGGCCAGTGGTCCATGGCTTGAAACGCGTTGAGAACCACTGCCCTAGAGAGAGAGAGAGGACTATGGTAAAAGGCATAGGTGGGCACGCGGTACACACAAAGTACCGGGGATAACGGTAGCGGTACTTGCCAAATATTGTACTGTCACTACCGGTACTGGTACAAAATATAAGAAGTACCGACTCGGTACTCTATACACGAATGTAACCGAAATGAAAATAACAAATCGCTACCATCGAATTCATGGAGATCTCCATGTCACGGCGGGTCAGCGGTGAGGGTGACGCGACCAGGACAGGAATGCCACAGGCACGCCACACGGGCAGTGCCTGGCACCTCAGCGCGGCACGGAGGCACAGGCACGCCACGCGGGCAGTGCCTGGCACCTCAGCGCGGCACGGAGGCACAGGTACGCCACACGGGCAGTGCCTGGCACCTCAGCGCGGCACGGAGGCACAGGTACGTCACACGGGCAGTGCCTGGCACCTCAGCGCTGCACGGAGGCACAGGTACGCCACACGGGCAGTGCCTGGCACCTCAGCGCGGCACGGAGGCACAGGTACGCCACACGGGCAG
>JACEEZ010002225.1:107500-117887 GCA_016584305.1 Chionoecetes opilio
GGTAATAATGAGCTCCAAACTCGCACCGGGAGGCATATTCACCAACTGTACTCTGCTCCCGCACTCCGATTCAAGTGTTGGTAATGGAGGAGTTTTAATGGAGTGTGTGTGTGTGTATGGTGTGTGTGTGTGTGTGTGTGTGTGTGTGTGTGTGTGTGTGTGTGTGTGTGTGTGTGTGTGTGTGGTGTGTGTGTGTGTGTGTTGTGTGTGTGTGGGGTGTGTGTTTTGTGACTGTGTGTGTGTGTGTGTGTGTGGTGTGTGTGTGTGTGTGTGTGTGTGACTGTGTGTGTGTGTGTGTGTTGACTGTGTGTGTGTGTGTGTGTGTGTGTGTGTGTGTGTGAGGGGGAATATACCTTTGATGCGGCAAGGAAGACAGGGCTGTGTGTAGTAATAATGCTTTATAAGGACAAGGACGACGAGAGAGAGAGAGAGAGAGAGAGAAGAGAGAGAGAGAGAGAGAGAGAGAGAGAGAGAGAGAGAGAGAGAGGAGCGTATAATGCCAAGTTTAGTCAATCATTTCTTTGGTAAAATAGAAAAACGAAAATATCTTCCTTCCTAAATCTAGTATTTTTTCCCTCCCATTTCAATTCCAAGTCAACATCTACTTTTTGTGACTTTTCTTTTCCTCTACTAACGTTGCCTTGTCTCTTTCTCTCCTTCTCTCTCTTTTTGTTATTCAATTTTACCGAAGAATTGATTGAGTAGACTTGGCTTTATACTCTCTCTCTCTCTCTCTCTCTCTCTCTCTCTCTCTCTCTCTCTCTCTCTCTCTCTCTCTCTCTCTCTCTCTCTTCTCTCTCTCTCTCTCTCTCTCTCTCTCTCTCTCTCTCCATTGCACCTTTACCGCGGGATGCCTCACGCGCCGATCTCGCTTTGTCCAAAAAAAAGGAAAAATAAGGAGAAAAAACCCTTGAGAATAGCTTCACCAAGGGGTTTCTGCAGTCTCCAGGATGTAGAGATAACCCTTCCCTGTTTTCCATAGTCTTATAAACTACCTCCTCCTCCTCTGCTACCACCACCACCACCACCTTCTCCTCTGCTACCACCACCACCACCACCACCTCCACCTCCATCTCCTCTGCTACCACCACCACCACCACTACCACCTTCTCTGCTACCACCACCACCACCACCATCTCCTCTGCTACCACCACCACCACCACCTTCTCCTCTGCTACCACCACCACCACCACCACCACCATCTCCTCTGCTACCACCACCACCACCACCTTCTCCTCTGCTACCATCACCACCACCACCATCTCCTCTGCTACCACCACCACCACCACCACCACCATCTCCTCTGCTACCACCACCACCACCACCATCTCCTCTGCTACCACCACCACCACCTCCATCTCCTCTGCTACCACCACCACCACCACCATCTCCTCTGCTACCCACCACCACCACCTCCATCTCCTCTGCTACCACCACCACCACATCCTCCTCTTCCATATCTCCTTCAATCTCTTGTTCTATCCCGTCCAGGTCTCTCACTTCAGTTACATCTTATTATTGTAGTCTCTTTTCGGCTTCTTAAATTGAAAATAAAGGCCTTTTTCACGTTTTTATAAGCCTATAGGCCTTTTTCGTCCTATTTTTTTAAGAGTAAAGACTTTTTTCACCCTATTTTTTACGAATACTGGCTTTTTTCACCCATTTCTATGAATAAAGGCTATTTTTACCCTATTTGTAAATAATACAGGCCTTTTTCGCCCTTAGGAATAGAGACAATCGAATTCTAGATCATTGCAGGGACGAAGGCTTAGCAACACACACACACACACACACACACACACACGCACGCACGCACGCACGCACGCACGCACACACAGTAGACATAAACTAGGATAAAAAGCAAAGGTGTAAAAAAACCAAAACAATGGACACTAGAATAGAGAAAATCGAATCTTGCAGAGACGAAGCCTTAGCAACCACTCCACCCCAGCGCCTCAACAGCTGGAGTACCGCTGAGACCTAAGGTAATTTGCATGGGGTTAGGCAGGCCGGGGTAGGCGGGCCGTGGCGGGGCGCTGCGGGGGGGCGGGGCGCATCAGCCTCCTTAGCATCACAAATTTGTTGGACAAGAATCCGCCACTCTTAAAACGGTGTGTGGCGGCCGCTACGATAATTTTTTTATTTACTTTAGGGAATGTTATGGGCCTTTCCTCTTTCCCCTTTCCTCTCCTATTCCTCCTTCTCCTATCCCTCCTTCTCCTATCCCTCCTTCTCCTTTCCCCCATTCCTTCTCCCGCTCCTCCTTTCTCTTCCCTATCTTCCTCTCTCTCCTACTTAATGTCTCCTTTTGAACAATTTATATTTACATAAGGGAATTTTTGGGCCTTTCCCTTTTCCCCTTTCCTACTCCTTCTCCCTTCTTCCCTTTCCTCCTCTTTCTCTCCTCCCCCTTCCTCCTCTATCTTCTATTCCATGTCTCCATACATAATCTCTCTTCCCTCCTCTCCTCTCTTCATCAACTTTATATTTACATAAAGAAGATATTTTGGCCCTTTCCCCTTTCCTCCTTCTCACCATCTTCTTCTATCTTGCCTCCTTGCCTCCTTTCTCTTCCCTATCTTTCCCTCCCTTCTACTCCATGTATCGCTCTCTTCCCTCCTACTCAAAAACCGTACGAAAACCTTTTGATTTACTTATATATGTCATGGGTGTTTACTTATTGGTCTCCTCTCTCCCCTTTGCCACCTATCCCTTTCTCCCAATTCCTTCTTCCTTTCCTCCTCAATCTTCTCCTCCAATATTTCTTTCGTCCTTTCTCTTCCCTCCTTCTATCCCTTGTTCCTCTTCCTCCTCCTCTTATCGAATTCCCTA
This sequence comes from Chionoecetes opilio, assembly GCA_016584305.1. Lineage (NCBI taxonomy): Eukaryota > Metazoa > Arthropoda > Malacostraca > Decapoda > Majidae > Chionoecetes > Chionoecetes opilio. The sequence continues at coordinate 110,333 of JACEEZ010002225.1, forward strand.
TACATTTCTACTTCATGTTTCTCTCTCTTCCTCCTCCTTACTCCTCTCCCTACTCCTGTCTCTCTTCTACAACCTCTCCTCCTCCCTTCTCTCCCCCGCCTTATCCATTTCTTCTTCTTATCCTTTCCTCCAATACTTCTCTCCCTTCCTCCCTTCCTCCCTATCTCGAAGAAAAGAATTACATAGGAAATACATAAGACATATAATGAAGAATAAATGTTTAGTCTCTATCTAGGTTGTTTCTCTACTGCAAATGTTGTATAGTTGAATGAGATAATTGATAGGAAATTGAAGGCTTCTCTCCACAACCCCTTCCTCCTCCTCCTCCTCCTCCTCCTCCTCCTCCTCCTCCTCCTCCTCCTCCTCCTCCTCCACTTACAAAACCGCCTCACTCCTCCACCTCCTTCTCCACTCAAACTTAAAGTATATATCTTGGCTCCTCCTCCTCCTCCTCCTCCTCCTCCTCTCTGTCTGGTATTTCAAGCTTCCAACCTCGACAACACGAATGGAAAAAGAAGAAGAGGAAGAAGAAGAAGAAGAGGAAGAAGAAGAAGAGAAAGAAGAAGAAGAGAAAGAAGAAGAAGAGGAAGAAGAAGAGGAAGAAGAAGAAGAGGGAAATAGGAAAGCGAAGATTATTGGAGGAGGAAAAAAAGAAAACATGTGGATAACTACGTCGAAGAGGAGGAGGAGGAGGAGGAGGAGGAGGAGGAGGAGGAACAGAATTATCCCATTTGTTCGTTATCTCAACATAAGAGTAAGATGCCACAGCTAGAATTATGTGCATTGGAGCGAAATTCTCTTGCTCACATTTAATATATTCCCTCCCTCTTCTCTCTCTCTCTCTCTCTCTCTCTCTCTCTCTCTCTCTCTCTCTCTCTCTCTCTCTCTCTCTCTCTCTCTCTCTCTCTCTCTACGTCGCGTGCCTTCTTGACTTTATCAGATGCAATTCTCTCCACTCCTCCATCCTTCTCTCCACCCCTCCATCCTTCTCTCCACTCCTCCATCCTTCTCTCCACCCCTCCATCCTTCTCTCCACTCCTCCATCCTTCTCTCCACCTCTCCATCCTTCTCTCCACTCCTCCATCCTTCTCTCCACCTCTCCATCCTTCTCTCCACTCCTCCATCCTTCTCTCCACCCCTCCATCCTTCTCTCCACTCCTCCATCCTTCTCTCCACCCCTCCATCCTTCTCTCCACTCCTCCATCCTTCTCTCCACTCCTCCATCCTTCTCTCCACTCCTCCATCCTTCTCTCCACTCCTCCATCCTTCTCTCCACTCCTCCATCCTTCTTCTCCCCACCCCTCCATCCTTCTCTCCACCCCTCCATCCTTCTCTACTCCCTCCTCCATCCTTCTCTCCACTCCTCCATCCTTCTCTCCACTCCTCCATCCTTCTCTCCACTCCTCCATCCTTCTCTCCACTCCTCCATCCTTCTCTCCACTCCTCCATCCTTCTCTCCACTCCTCCATCCTTCTCTCCACTCCTCCATCCTTCTCTCCACCCCTCCATCCTTCTCTCCACTCCTCCATCCTTCTCTCCACTCCTCCATCCTTCTCTCCACTCCTCCATCCTTCTCTCCACTCCTCCATCCTTCTCTCCACTCCTCCATCCTTCTCTCCACCTCTCCATCCTTCTCTCCACTCATCCATCCTTCTCTCCACTCATCCATCCTTCTCTCCACTCCTCCATCCTTCTCTCCACCCCTCCATCCTTCTCTCCACTCCTCCATCCTTCTCTCCACTCCTCCATCCTTCTCTCCCTCTCTCCATCCTTCTCTCCACTCCTCCATCCTTCTCTCCACTCTCCCTCCCTCCCTTCTCTCCCTCTCTCCCTCCCTCTCCTATCTCTCCCTCCCTCTCCTATCTCTCTCTCCCTCTCCTATCTCTCATGTCCCTTGCCAAGTTGCTTAATTGGCTTACCTGATGCTACAAGTGATTTGAAGAAAGATTTTTGGAAAGGAAAAGAAACAGAATACAAAAGTAAATACCTGTTGATTTAGAATTATGTAAGAGAGGGAAAAAAACACTGGATAGAGGAGGGAAAATAAGTATAATGTTAATAGCGTGGAGAAGGAAGGAGGAAGATGGCTGGTCACGAGATGTACGCCACAGATTTCGTAACCTAAAAACAACCCCTTGAAAAAATGAGGTGGAGGAGATGCGTCAGTTCGAACACGAGTAAGAAGATGAAGTTAATAGAAATCGTAGGTGTAAAGAATTTGTAAAGTACGGGACGATGCCGTAAGGGAGGCGCACCGGGATTGATAGAGATAGAGAGGCAGAATGCATCGCGCCACTTTCCATGACGCAGCATTTTCATATAACGTGTGTGAGGAACTGCAACTGCCTCGTTCCCACCTACATCATTATGGAACTACCACTCCCAACATCCGGCGATGGTTCACCTCTCAAGTGCTTGTTGGCCGCCTTCCACGCCAATACCCCGACGCCCGTGTTCAGGGGTAGGAGGGTAGTCTAGCCGAGGTGATCCCAGACTGTCCAAACACCAGGATAAGCACACAGCTCCAGTTCTTAACCCAACACCTCCACCACCTGCTGCTGTTACCATTGTACTGAAGGCACTCCAGGAGACTTGGGCTCCCTTCCAGACTGCCCTTCAACTGTCCCGACACCATTTAACACTCTCCGCTGCCTGAGGTGTTAACTACGTTGCTGAGGATTGCTGCCTCTCTCCTCCTCCAGGCTGCAGTACAGGGACTTATTGGCTGCCATACCTCTGCTCTGATATCAATCTTGTTTAATTCTATGAGCAGTTCGTTGTTTTGTTAATGTTTATTGGATGATAGCCGATTGTTGGCAGTGTTTGTTGTGTAACTATGCTCGGGGTATCAACTCCATCACTTTTCTTCCCCACCATTCCCATAATTGATAATGTTAATTGATAGCCACTTTGGCCCTGACAACGCGCCATTTTCTCGACGCCCATTTTTCCATGACGCGCCACTTTCCATGACGCGCCACATTCCATGACGCGCCACTTTCCATGACGCGCCACTTTCCATGACGCGCCACTTTCAATGACGCGCCACTTTCCATGACGCGCCACTTTCCATGACGCGCCACTTTCCATGACGCGCCACTTTCCATGACGCGCCACTTTCCATGACGCGCCACTTTCCATGACGCGCCACTTTCCATGACGCGCCACTTTCCATGACGCGCCACTTCTCATGACGCGCCACTTCCCATGACGCGCCACTTCCCATGACGCGCCACTTTCCATGACGCGCCACTTTCCATGACGCGCCACTTCCCATGACGCGCTACTTTCAATGACGCGCCACTTTCCATGACGCACCACTTTCAATGACGCGCCACTTTCCATGACGCGCCACAATGCAAAAAGGACACTGGACCTGTAATTCCCTAACACACTCTCCTGCCCGCCACTTTTTCCCCGCCACTTTTTGCCAGCCACTTCTTACCACCATTGCCACACACGGAGACTCCCCAAGGGCTCGGCAAGGCTCCTACCTCAAAGGCCACGGACGCCATACCCTTGGGAGAATATAGAGATAAGGTGCGAGAGAGGTAAGGTAAAGGGCCCCACATATGTATGATTCTTCAACCCCCAACACCCCAACACAACCCCCAACACCCCAACACAAGCCTCACCACAACGGCTCATCCCAACCCCGACTTCCCCCCACCCCCCACGCCCCCCGTTACGCCCCAACAGTCAAGCCTCCAGGGCACCTCCCCGCTACCCTGGAGAGACGAGAGAGAGAGAGAGAGAGAGAGAGAGAGAGAGAGAGAGAGAGAGAGAGAGAGAGAGAGAGAGAGAGAGAGAGAGAGAGAGGAAACTAATGAAAGGAGGGCAGAAAACACTCAAAAAACCAAAGAGAGAGAGAGACAGGAAACTAAAACAGGAATGAAATAGGGATGAAAAAAACGGCCCGGCAGACACTCGTGACCTATACCTGGAATGTTGACCGACGAGAGGAAACTTCGGCAGGCGAAAGATTATTGCAGAGGATTCTAAATGATAGCAAAGGAATCGCAAACAGCTAGAGATTTTTAGGTTCTGATGAGACTTGTGTTTGTTTTTAATGATCAAACTAGATTTAACTACGATTATTAGAGGAAGGACAGTAGAGGAGGAGGAGGTGGAGTTAGTAAGGAAAAAAGGCGGAAAACTGGGAGTGTATTTATAGAATAGGAAAAATAATAGTACAGGGAAACTTTCATCGAGATATTGCAGGAAATAAATAAAGTGGAAGAGGAGGAGGGAAAAAATGGAGGAGTGAGAGGAGAAGGAGGGAGGGAGAAAAGTAAGGTCATTGACTTACAAATCAACGGAAAGAGAGAGAGAGAGAGAGAGAGAGAGGAGAACCGGCGTTGACATTTACTGAACGGCTACTTCGGAGGAGGAGGAATACATAGGAATAACAGATACCAGGCTAGCTATTGGACCATAACGAGGGTATCTGCTGAACTACAGACTACTAACTACAACTACATGTAAGAGAACAGTTGGAAAAGGATACCATGTCCCTAAAGAAGATAGGAACATGGAAGTTTCGTAGTGAAGAATGAGAGGATATGAAGTATGCTAACTACAACTACCACTAACACTAATCGATCCGGGGGACGATATAACATGAATTTAAAGAGGAGGAGGAAGAGGAGGAGAATTGGCAATGAAGAAGAGAACCTAGAAAGTAGATAAAAGGAGGAATAGGAGAAGGAGAAGGAGAAGGAGATAACTAGCTAGAAGAAAGGAAGAGAGAAGATGAAGAAATACAAAAAGAAGAAAAACGAAGTTCAGAGATAAAAAAACTAAAAATATGCAAGAAGAGAAAGAGGGAATTTAATATTTTATTTACATAGACGTGAATAAAAGAAAATCTAAGAGTGGTGGTGGCGGTGGTGGTGGCGGTGGTGGTGGTGGTGCTGGTGGTGGTGGCGGGGAATAACCGGACTTCCAGACACGGTTGGGGGTTGGGGGGGACAGGAAGTTGAGGGTGTTGAGGTTGGGGGAGAGGAGAAGTGATTGAGATTAATTTACTGGAGGTGAGATGGAGATGAGAGAGGAAGGGAAACTAGATGGAGGAGGAGGAGGAGGAGGAAGGAGATGATGAAGATAAGATAAGATTTTCATCCTATCTAGACACTTTGCAAGTACCAACTACAAGGTTATTGACTATACAAAGCGCCGCCACGTCAGCACGAACTAGGCGGACTCGAACCGCTGACCGAATGCACAGGGACGCTGCACATTGCGAGCTCACGTCTCTACCAACCTTGCCACCCTGACGGGCAGAAATGATGAAGAAAGAGGTTTAGCCTTCGGGAAGTTTAATGTAAGAGAGAGAGAGAGAGAGAGAGAGAGAGAGAGAGAGAGAGAGAGAGAGAGAGAGAGAGAGAGAGAGAGAGAGAGAGAGAGAGAGAGAGAGGAGAGAGAGAGAGAGAGAGAGAGAGAGAGAGATTGGTTACCTTCACATCAAACAGTTAGTAGTGTGTGTGTGTGTGTGTGTGTGTGTGTGTGTATATGTGTGTGTGCACGTGTGTGTGAGGGGGAATCTACCTTTGATGCGGCAAGAAAGACAGGGTTGTGATAATGCTTAAGGACAAGGACGGCACGAGAGAGAGAGAGAGAGAGAGAGAGAGAGAGAGAGAGAGAGAGAGAGAGAGAGAGAGAGAGAGAGAGAGAAGAGAGAGAGAGAGAGAGAGAGAGAGAGAGAGAGAGTATAGTCGCCAGCCCAATAAAAATAACGCTACTAACTTAAACTTATAATTGACTGAAGCTGTTGTATAAATAATCGAAAATATTGTACCCAGAAATTACCCAGAAATTACCCAGAAATTACCAGAAATCACCCAGAAATTACCAGAAATTACCCAGAAATTACCTAGAAATTACCCAGAAATTACCAGAAATTACCCAGAAATCCCAAAATTCTTGCGAGATCGAGACAAATCTATATTAAAAAAAATTAGAATACCTTTCGAAGTACTGGCCTGTCAGGGTGGCAAGGTTGGTAGAGACGTGAGCTCGCAATGTGCAGCGTCCCTGTGCATTCGGTCAGCGGTTCGAGTCCGCCTAGTTCGTGCTGACGTGGCGGCGCTTTGTATAGTCAATAACCTTGTAGTTGGTACTTGCAAAGTGTCTAGATAGGATGAAAATCTGATCTTATCTTTCGAAGTACTGAACGTAGCAAAAAAAAAAAAAGCCTTTCTTAGTATAGAGGAGACAAAATAATGGAAAGTATTGTAACATATAATCACTTCACGAAATATCCTGACGAACTGGAATAAGTTCAATAAAATGAAGAGACAGTTATGACATTTCGTAGTACTAGACAAAACTATTTATTCCAAGTATAAAAAGAAACCTAGAACAATACAAGAAACATATTTATTTATCATCAACTATCATTTCCTTGAGCGAGAAGAAAAGGGAAAAAATACATAGTGAAATAAGTAAGATATTTCGTAGTACTAGACAAAACTATTTATTCCAAGTATATATAAAAAAAACCTCGAGATATACAAGAATCATATATATATAGCACCAAGAACCATTCACTTGCTCGAGAAGAAAAGTGAAAAAATATATAGTGAAATAAGTAAGATATTTCGTAGTACTAGACAAAACTATTTATTCCAAGTATATATAAAAAAAACCCTTGAGATATACAAGAAGCACATTAATAATTTAGTACCAACAATGCTAAACTTGACATGAAGAAAAGAAAAGAAATACAAATATAGATATACAAAGAATAATTAACCTTTCGTAGTACCGAACAAAATTATTTATTCCAAGTATATAGTAAAAACCCATATTTTTTTTTTTAATTCAGCACCAAGAATACTAAATTTTACCTGTGCTTGGAAATATCGAGACGGGATTTCCTACTTCTGCTTCCCAAGGAGACGTGCTTTTGTAACCATGGGTGTGTAAGAGTAAGGCGAGGAGAGTAAGAGTAGATTATGAGTATAGTAAGAGTAAGGTTGACGTTCATAGGGGGTCAGGCGAGAGAGAGAGAGAGAGAGAGAGGGAGAGAGGGAGAGAAAGGAGGTGAAATGAGAGATGAGACATAGATCAATGGAGAAATGGAAGAAATTGTGTCTGTGTAGGAGAGAGAGAGAGAGAGAGAGAGAGAGAGAGAGAGAGAGAGAGAGAGAGAGAGAGAGGGGAGAGAGAGTAGAGAGAGAGAGAGAGAGAGAGAGGAGAGAGGGAGATAAAGGAGGTGAAATGAGAGATGAGACAATGGAAGAAATTGTTCTGTAGGAAAAACAGAGAGAGAGAGAGAGAGAGAGAGAGAGAGAGAGAGAGAGATAGGAGAGAGAGAGAGAGAGGAGAGAGGGGAGAGAGAGAGAAGGAGAGAAGGAGAGAAGAGAGAAGGGGAGAGGAGAGAAGGAGGAAGAGAGAAGGATGAGAAGGAGGAAAGGAGGTGAATGAGAGATGAGCATAGATCGAGGAGAAATGGAAGAAATGTTCTGTGTAAGAGAGAGAGAAGAAGAGAGGAGAAGAAAGGAGAGAGAAGAGAGGAGTAAAAAGAAAAAGAGAGAGAGCGAGAGAGTCTTGT
>JACEEZ010002226.1:0-12500 GCA_016584305.1 Chionoecetes opilio
TGATGGCTGTGATGGTTGGCCCTCGCCCGTGGTAGGGCAGGTAGGATTTTTATAGTGACGCCTGTGATTTTAAGAGGCTTGTGCCGCCCCCCTGTGTCCTCCGAGGCACTCACAATCGAAGGTAGAGTTAATGGCCATGAACACCCATAGGGCATGTGGGTGTTCTTAGGCGACTCTACGGTACAGAAAGGTTTTGTGTTTTCGTTGGGGATCGAACTCGGGTCACGGAGAACGCCAGTCGGAAACGCTAACCAGGCTGCTACCACCTCCCCCAAATCTATCTATCTATCTATCTATTAATCTATCTATCCATCCATTCATCCATCTATCCAGCCAGTGGCGGATTTAGGGGGGGACCGAGTAGGCCATGACTTAGACCCCGCGCCCGCAAGGGCCCTGCACCCCAGAGAAAAAAATATGTTTTCAATGTAAATCTGATTGCTGGACCTTTCTTATTTGCTCGAAAACTGTTACATTGCATGTACCATAATAGACCACAAATTAGTACCAACATAATGTAAAATATGGGTGGAAAAAGCTTCAATTAAACAAATATGAAATCTGAAACACATTTGGTAAAATTCAAGAGTCCTTTCCCGCCCTTATCAGTGGGTTTATTTTCTCCAGACCTTCACAAATCCCTTCAGATACCTCTAAAACGTAATAATAAAGTGGGGGAGAGATTACAAATAAAAAATAAATTATTAACCTAACTTCAATATAACCTAACTTAACCTGGTAAAATTGTAGTCCTTTCGCGCCCTTAGATCTCGTTACGAGGTTATTAGTTAGGTTGTAGTGAGGTTAGGTTAGTCATTTTATTTTGGGGGGTTCAGGGCGGGGGTAATGTAGGGGGGAGAGAGCGTTGAAGGGGGCATCTCTCCCCAACTTTATAATTACGTTTTAGAGTATCTGAAGGGGTCTGTGATGGTCTGGAAAAAAAAAACCACTAATAAGGGCTGGAAAGGACTCCAGAATTTTACCCCGTTTCATTCAGGGCCCCGCACTCCCACCGGCCCCGCACACCATAAATCCGCCCCTGCATCCAGCCATCCGTCCGTACGTCCATCCATCCATCCATCTATCTATCTATATATCTATCTATCTATCTATATATCTATCGATATATATATATATACATATATATATATATATATATATATATATATATATATATATATATATATATATATATATATATATATATATATATATATATATATATATTATATATATATATGACCGTCGAATAGAGATTCGTTGAAATATGACTTACAAATTAGTTTCAAGTATATTCCCATGTTAATGTATATAACAGTTGGTGATTTCATGGCCGGTGAGGGTATAAATATACACCTTATACAGGGTGTGGCAGTCAAGACGTCACTAATACACACAAAGTTGAATGTTTGAGATAATATTCACCAAATATTGGTCCACAAATAATCGTCAGAGATCCTTTGAACAATCCAGCGACGCTGAGGACCGGCCTGAGGTAGGGCAGGCCCAGCACCTCCACCACCACCAGGGTGTACGAGGTGAAGAACATGGCTGTCCCCACGCCAAAGGTGCCCAGCAGGGTAGCCTTCAACGCTAAGCTGTCTGCCACACCGAAACCTGCCGACGTCCAACGCAAGCTTAGGATGGTGATTAATCTCTTGAGGAAGCACCAACATATTGCTTTATTCATGACTATGTTGTGTTTTTGCCTTCATTATCCAGTACTTTACTTTTACTCCGATTTTGTGTGTGTTTGCAAGTGTGTGTGTGTATGTGTGTGCGTATGTGTGCGTGAGAGAGTGTGTGTGTGTGTTTGTGTGTGTGTATACGTTTGTGTGCGTAAAAGAGTGTGTATGTGTGTGTGCGTACGTGAGATAAAGTGTGTGTGTGTGTGTGTGTGTGTGTGTGTGTGTGTGGGTGTGTGTGTGTGTATGTGTGTGAGAGTATTCATCTAGTTGTATTGTACAGGGCCTGAGCTACATTCTTATGGCCCCGTCTCCATAGCTACATTCTATCATTCATCCTTAGTGCTGGCCAAAACCAATCATCCCCCCGGGAGGCAGGTCACAAACCCCCGGCAAACACCCGGTACCCACTCACTGCTGGGTGGACAGGGGCTTGGGTTTTAAGAAGACCGCCCATCTCTCTTCGCTCCGCCCGGGGATTGAAACCAGGACTTCTCGGTTGTGAGCCGAGCGTGCTACCACTGCACTACGGAGTACTCATGTGTGTGTGTGTGTGTGTGTGTGTGTGTGTGTGTGTGTGTGTGTGTGTGTGTGTGTGTGTGTGTGTGTGTGTGTGTGTGTAGGTGAAAATGTGTATGTGTGCGTGAGTGTGTGTGTGTGTGTGTGTGAGCGCGCGCGTGTGTATGTATGTGTGTGTGTGTGTGGTGTGTGTGTGTGTGTGTGTGTGTGTGTGTGTGTTTGTGTGTTTGTGTGTACTTTACATCATAAGGGACTGGCTATAGTTGGAACAATATATATAAATAGGCCAATTTATTGCCAGTCCTTATTATAGTGCATAGCAAATAACGTAACAAGGAGGACTTAATTTAGTTTGGAAGTTATCTTCACACTCCTCTTCTTTACAACTTTGAAGGCGCAAAATTGGAATCTAATGCTTATCAATAATAGGGATGAAAAAGAGAAGATACTATTAAACTCTTGCTTTAGTAGGATGGAGGTAAGCAGCTAGCAAGCAGCTAGCAGTGCACCTTTCGCGGAGAGGGGTTCAGATCTTGTCTGAATCCCTTGAACGGGAAGTAAGTGCCTTCCAGGCTTTTTAAAAATAGGCATCCGAGGAATGGACACTGGGGTCAGAGGAAGGGAAACCAGTGACACTAGAAATTTTTTTAGAAGGCAGGGAACTAATGGGAGCTGTAAGAAGAGAGAAGGGAAGGGGTTAGTACAGCTATTGGGAAAAATTGACACGATGAAGAAGAGTAGCTTAAAGATAAACTGTACAAATTGTAGGAGTATTTTAAACAAGATAGATTTACTGAGAGGAATAACTAGTGTAGAAGATTTTGATAAAGTAGCATTAACAGAAACATGATTAGATGTCATGCGAAGTATTTAATCCAGAGGTTGAGATATAGTGGTACAAGCTATTTCACACGGACAGGTTAGGCAGCAGAGGTGGAGGAGTTGCACTTTATGCTAGATATACATTGCAGTGTTTTCTTAACAATGTTATAAATAACAGATGATTGTGTTAGAGTCTATATGGGTGGGAATTAGGGAGGGAACTGACCAAGTGGCCTTGGGTATAGTTTACAATCTTCCAAACTTATGTAAAGAGGATTCAGTTCCTATATGGAAAGAAATAAGCAAGGCGTGTAGATAGGTATAATCGATTATGCGTGGCAGGAGATTTTAATTTTAGGAACATTGACTGGGATTTAATATTGTAGGAGATAATGACGCAAAGGAATTGTTAAAACTAGTTCAGGATAACTTTCTAAAGCAAGCAATCAAGGAGCCTACTAGGGGATACAATATTCTAGATTTATTACTAACACACAGGGAAGATTTAGTTACGGAGGTTGAAGTTAGAGGTCAGTCAGATAATAGCGATCATTGTGATATTAGGTTATGTTTGAAATGGGAAGTAAGTTCTAGAACTGTTAATATGCATAGAGTAGGCTACCTGACTTCAGAAGGGCTAATCATGCAGGATTAAGAAGACACCTGGAAGGGATCAACTAGGGTCGCATGGAGGGTGAGGTGATAAGATACTTTGATCCTATCTAGACACTTTGCAAGTACTAACTACAAGGTTATTGACTATACAAATCGCCTCCACGCCAGGACGAACTTGGTGGGCTCGAACCGCTGACCGAATGCAGGGACTCTGCACGCGAGCCCGCAGCTCTACCAACCGCGCCACCCTGGCGGGTGAGGGTGAGGTGAGGTCTGATGTTAGGGCAGAGGGTGGAGTCAGTGAGGTCAGTGCTGATGAGGCTTATAGATTTTAGTTTTGCAATCTAATTGCAGGTCAGAAAAATAATATTCCTTATAAGGAGATAATATCACGGCAAAACGATCCCAAATGGATGACTGAGAGCTTAAAACACAACATAGGACTAAAAAGGAACATGTATAAGAGGGTTAAGGCAGGACATGTGAGCAGAGATACTGTGATGGCTAGGATAGTCAAGAAGTAAACGCGAACAGCAAAGAAAAACTATGAGATTAAGAACATAACATAAGAAACATAAGAACATAAGAAAATAAGGAAGCTACAAGAGGCCGCGAGGCCTACACGTGGTAGTTCCTGTTACCTAACACTACCTACATCCACCTTTCTTCCCCATCCATGAACCTATCCAGCCCCTCTTTAAAGCTCCCTAATGACTCCGCACTAACTACCTGTCTACTGAGACCATTCCATTCATTCACCACCCTATTTGTGAACCAGTTTTTCCCTATTTCCTTTCCAAATCTACGCTTTTCCAGCTTGAATCCATTACTTCTTGTTCTACCCTGGTTAAAAGCCGCAAGAACTTTTCCTACCTCTCCTTTATTAAATCCCTTTATCCACTTAAAAACTTCTATCAGATCGCCCCTTACTCTGCGTCTCTCGAGTGAGTGTAATTTTAATAACTTCAATCTCTTCTCATAACTAAAGTTACGTATCCCTTGTATCCTTTTGGTCATCCTTCTCTGCACTGTTTCTAACAAGGCTATATCCATCCTGTAATATGGAGACCAAAACTGAACCGCAAAGTCTAGGTGAGGCCTGACTAGAGCCAGATAAAGCTTTAGAATAACTTCCTCACTTCTACTTTTAACACTTCTGGTAATGAATCCTAATACTCTATTCGCTCTATTTCTGGCCTCAATACATTGTTTCCTAGGTTGGAGGTCTGGGCTCACCCTCACTCCAAGATCTTTTTCACCTTCTGATCTTTTCAGCGATACATTGCTTATGGTGTATCTATACCAGGGTTTTTTCTACCAACATTCATATCGCTGCACTTATCAATATTAAATTCCATCTGTCATCTGACTGCCCACTCGTTAATTTTATCTAAGTCTCCCTGCAATATGTTTACATCAGACTGGGATCCAATAATCCTACCTACCTTAGTATCATCAGCAAACTTGCTGATATCACTGCTAATCCCACTAACCAAGTCGTTAATGTAAATAAAAAATAGTAATGGACCCAAAACAGACCCTTGTGGAACTCCACATGTCACCAGTCCCCATTCAGATTTAGAACCATTAATTGTAACCCTTTGTTGCCTATTACTTAGCCAAGCTCTGATCCAATAAAGAACCTTCCGATCTATTTCATGAGCCTTAACCTTATTGAAGAGTCGCTCGTGTTGTACTTTGTCAAATGCCTTACTAAAGTCCAGATATATTATATCATAATCCTTATCATTATCTGCCGTCTCATAAACTTTCCTATAAAAACTCAATAAATTGGTGAGACATGACCTACCCTTGGTGAATCCATGTTGTGAATCATTGATCAAACTATGTTTATCTAAGTGCTCTCTAATGTTTTTTGCAATAATAGATTCCAATAATTTACCCACCACTGACGTTAGACTTACGGGTCGATAATTTTTATAATTTGACTTTAAGGTAGCTGGCCAGACAAATACCGACCTTAAGGGATTTTTTCAGGTCTATAAAACTAAGAGTAGGATATATGTGGGTCGGTTTAAAATAGGTCAGGAGGAGATTGTAAATTCTTGTGAGGATATGTATAAAATTTTAAATTATTATTTCTTAAGGGGTTTTACTCAGGAGGACATGCATATGGTACCTGATAGTGAACAGATGTCTAGAGGTGAGGAAGATGAGAAACTAAAAGATATTGTGATAACTAATGAAATAGTGAAAGAGGATATACCTATAGATAGAATGAGGAAGTTGAGATCACCATGACTTTGTATTTTTTTTTATTTTTTTATTATTATTATTATTTTATTTTTTTACATCACAAAGGACTGGCCAAGGGCACAAAAAAATGGGTAACACAAAGCCCGCTTAGTTGCCAGTCCCTATTAAGAAGACAGTAAGAGAATAATATAAAAAAGAGGGGTGAGCCAATTTAGTTCGGGAGGTGTCTTGTTACTCTTCTTTTGAAAAGATTTAAGTCATAGGAAAGTGGAAAAATAGAAACAGGAAGAGAGTTCCAGAGTTTACCAGTGAAAAGGATGAAAGAGTAAAGATACTGATTAACTTTTGCATTAGGAAGATGGACAGAATAGGGATGAGAATGAGTAGAAAGTCTTGTGCAGCGAGGCCGCCGGAGGGGGGGAGGCATGCAGTTAGCAAGTTCAGAAGAGCAGTGAGCATGAAAATAACGGTAGAAGAGAGCAAGAAAAGCAACATTGCGTCGATGATTTAAAGATTGAAGACAGTCAGTCAGAGGAGGGGAGTTGATGAGACGAAAAGCATTTGACTCAACCCTGTTTAGGAGAGCTGTATGAGTGGATCCTCCCCAAACATGTGAGACATACTCCATACATGGGTAGTTAAGGCCCCTGTAGAGAGCAAGCAATTGGGAGGGAGAAAAAAAAGGACGCAGACGCCACAGGACACCTAACGTTTTTTTAGAAGCTGTTTTAGCAAGAGATGAGATGTGATATTTCCAGAGTGGATAGGGCTTTGAGTTAGACTTAGAAGATCATTAATGAATAATAGAAAGAGAGTGGGTGATAGGACAGAACCCTGGGGAACACCACTATTGATAGATTTAGGAGAAGAACTATGTCCGTCTACAGTAGCTGCAACAGAACGGTTTGAAAGGAAACTTAAGATGCAGTTACAGAGAGAAGGATAGAAACCGAATGAGGGTAGTTTGGATATTAAAGATTTGTGCCAGACTCTATCAAAAGCTTATGATATGTCAAGGGCAACAGCAAAAGTTTCACCGAAACCCCTAAAGGAGGATGACCAAGATTCAGTTAGAAAAGCTAGAAGATCGCCAGTAGATCGCCTTTTACGGAAACCGTACTGAGGATCAGATAGAAGATTGTGAGCAGATAGATGCTTAAGAATCTTCTTATTAAGTATAGATTCAAAAACTTTAGAAAGGCAAGAAGTCAAAGCTATAGGACGGTAGTTTGAAGGATTAGAACGGTCACCCTTCTTAGGAACAGGTTGGATGTGAGCAAACCTCCAGCAAGAAGGAAAGGTGGAAGTAGATAGACAAAGACGGAAATGTTTGACCAGGCAAGGTGCAAGCACAGAAGCACAGTTTTTGAGAACAATAGGAGGGACCCCGTCAGGACCGTAAGCCTTCCGAGGATCTAGGCCAGAAAGGGCAAAGAAAACATCATTATGAAAGATTTTAATGACAGACATAATATAGTCAGAGGGTGGAGGAGAAGGAGGAACAAGCCCTTCATCAACCAGAGTGGAATTTTTAGCAAAGGTTTGAGCGAAGAGTTCAGCTTTAGAAATAGATGAGACAGCTGTGGAGCCATCTGGATGAAGCATAGGAGGGAAAGATCAAGAAGAAAAATTGTTAGAGATGTTATTTGCTAGATGCCAGAAGTCACGAGAGGAATTTCATTCAGAAAGATTTTGACATTTTCTATGAATGAAAGAGTTTTTGGTAAGTTGAAGTAAAGAATTGGCATGATTACGGGCAGAAATATAAAGGACATGAGTTTTAGGAGATGGATGCTTACGGTACCGATTGTGAGCCACCTCTCTAGCTCGAACAGCATGAGAACAAGCAGAGTTAAACCAAGGTTGACGGGCTTTAGGATTAGAGAAAGTGTGTGGAATGTACGCCTCCATGCCAGAGACTATGACCTCAGTTATGCGCTCTGCACAAAGAGATGGGTCTTTGACATGGAAGCAGAAATAATTCCATGGAAAATCAGAGTAGTACTGCCTTAGGTCTTCCCACTTAGCTGAGTTGAAGTGCCAGAAGCACGTCCGCTTAGATGGGTCCC
This sequence comes from Chionoecetes opilio, assembly GCA_016584305.1. NCBI lineage: Eukaryota > Metazoa > Arthropoda > Malacostraca > Decapoda > Majidae > Chionoecetes > Chionoecetes opilio. The sequence goes on from JACEEZ010002226.1 coordinate 7,928, forward strand.
GAGGCGGCACCGGAGCGATAGGACAGGTTACAGAAATAAGATTGTGATCGGAGGAACCCAGCGGAGAGAATAGTTTCACAGAGTAAGCAGAAGGGTTAGTAGTTAGGAAAAGATCAAGAATGTTGGGCGTGTCTCCAAGGCGGTCAGGAATACGGGTAGGGCTAGATGATATTAATGTTAATGTGGAGAAAGGTGACGTAGTTCTCACTTTCAAGAAGGTAATAAAGGACTAATGTCATATTATTGACCTGTTAGTCTGACTTCAGTGATAGGCAAATTAATAGAATCTGATATTGGAAAAAAGCATTAGAGAGCATTTAGAAAAGCATAGCTTGGTAAATGATTCACGACATTGGTTCACCAAGGGTAGGTTATGTCTCACCAATTTATTGAATTTTATAGGAAATTTTATGTGGCAGCAGATAATGATGAGGATTGTGATATTGTATACCTGGACTTAAGTAAGGCATTCTATAAGATACTGCATGAGAGACTCTTAAATAAGGTTAAGGCACATGGAATAGATGGGAAGGTTATTCGTTGGATTATATATTGGCTAAGTGATAGGCAACAAAGGGTTACTACTACTAATTTAAATCTGAATGGGGGCAGGTAACAAGTGGGGTTCCACAGTGGTCTGTTTTGGGACCATTACAGCTTTTGATTTACATCAACGACTTAGATAGTGGTACTATCAGTGATATTAGCAAGTTAACTGATGATACTAAGATAGGAAGGATTATTAGATCACAGTCTGATGTAAACGATTTGCAGGGAGACATGAATAAGTTAAACGAGTGGGAAGTCAGGCGGCATATGGAATTTAATATTGACAAGTTTTGCGTAATTAATGTTGGTACAGATACTCCTGGTAATAGGTACACCAAATCTTTATTTCAACTTACCCAAAACTCTCTCATTCATAGAAAATGTCAAAATCTTTCTTAATCAAATTCCTCTCGTGACTTCTGGCATCTAGCTAATAGCATCTCTTAACAATTTTTCTTCTTCTTCTTTCCATCCTATGCTTCACCCAGATGACTCCACAGCTGTCTCATCTGCTTCTAAAGCTGAACTCTTCGCTCATACCTTTGCTAAAAATTCCACTCTGGTTGATGAAGGGCTTGTTCCTCCTTCTCCTCCACCCTCTGACTATATTATGCCTGTCATTAAGATCCTTCGGAATGATGTTTTCTTTGCCCTTTCTGGCCTAGATCCTCGGAAGGCTTACGGTCCTGACGGGGTCCCTCCTATTGTTCTCAAAAACTGTGCTTCTATGCTTGCACCTTGCCTGGTCAAACTTTTCCGTCTCTGTCTATCTACTTCCACCTTTCCTTCTTGCTGGAAGTTTGCTCACATCCAACCTGTTCCTAAGAAGGGTGACCGTTCTAATCCTTCAAACTACCGTCGTATAGCTTTGACTTCCTGCTTTTCTAAAGTTTTTGAATCTATACTTAATAAGAAGATTCTTAAGCATATATCTGCTCACAATCTTCTATCTGAGCGTCAGTACGGTTTCCGTAGAGGACGATCTACTGGCGATCTTCTAGCTTTTCTAACTGAATCTTGGTCATCCTCCCTTAGGGGTTTCGGTGAAACTTTTGCTGTTGCCCTTGACATATCAAAAGCTTTTGATAGAGTCTGGCAAAATTCTTTAATTTCCAAACTACCCTCATTCGGTTTCTATCCTTCTCTCCGTACCTTCATCTTAAGTTTCCTTTCAAACCGTTCTATTGCAGCTACTGTAGACGGACATTGTTCTTCTCCCAAATCTATCAGTAGTGGTGTTCCCCAGGGTTCTGTCCTATCACTCACTCTCTTTCTATTATTCATTAATGATCTTCTAAGTCTAACTCAAAGCCCTATCCACTCCTACGCTGATGATTCTACCCTGCATTTTTCAACGTCGTTTATTAGACGTCCAACTCAACATGAACTAAGTGATTCACGGAGAGATGCCACCGAGCGCCTAACTTCTGATCTTTCTATAATTTCTGATTGGGGAAAAGCAAACCTTGTTTTGTTCAATGCCTCAAAAACCCAATTTCTTCACCTATCTACTCGACAAATCCTACCAGATAACTATCCCCTCTTCTTCAATGACACTCAACTGTCTCCTTCTTCTACAATGAACATTCTAGGACTATCCTTTACTAAAAATCTGAATGGGAAATCTCACATCTCATCTCTTGCTAAAACAGCTTCTAAGAAGTTAGGTGTCCTGTGGCGTCTGCGTCCTTTTTTTTCTCCCTCCCAATTGCTTGCTCTCTACAGGGGCCTTATCCGCCCATGTATGGAGTATGTCTCACATGTTTGGGGAGGATCCACTCATACAGCTCTCCTAAACAAGGTTAAGTCAAAAGCTTATCGTCTCATTAACTCCTCTCCTCTGACTGACTGTCTTCAATCTTTAAATCACCGCCGCAATGTTGCTTTTCTTGCTCTTTTCTACCGTTATTTTCATGCTCACTGCTCTTCTGAACTTGCTAACTGCATGCCTCCCCCCCTCCCGCGGCCTCGCTGCACAAGACTTTCTACTCATTCTCATCCCTATTCTGTCCATCTTCCTAATGCAAGAGTTAATCAGTATCATTAATCTTTCATCCCTTTCACTGGTAAACTCTGGAACTCTCTTCCTGTTTCTATTTTCCACTTTCTTATGACTTAAATCTTTTCAAAATAGGAGTAACAAGACACCTCCCGAACTAAATTGGCTCACCCCTCTTTTTTATATTATTCTCTTACTGCCTTCCTTATAGGGAGTAGCAAGTAAGCGTGCTGTGTGTTACCCACTTTTGTTGTGCCCTTGGCCAGTTCTTTGTGAAGTAAAAAAAAAAAAAAAAAAAAAAAAAACTATACACAATGTATCACTGACACGTTCAGAAGGGGAGAAAGATTTGGTTGTGCGGGTAAGCTCAGACCTCCGTCCTAGGAAACAATGTATTGAGGCTAGAAATCGAGCTAATATAGGGTGTTGGAAATGGTTTGCAAGGAGTGTTAAAAGTAGAAGTGCTGAGGCTATTCTAAAGTATTACTTGGCTCTATTTAGACCTCACCTAGACTATGCGGTACAGTTTTAATCTCCATGTTACAGGATGGATATGGCTTTGTTAGAATCAGTCCAAAGAAAGATTACGAACATGATACAGGGATGCGTAACTTTAGTTATCTATTTAGTTTATAGTATTTAGTTTAGTTATTTCACTCGAGAGGCGTTGAATAAGATGATATCTGATAGAAGTATAGAAGTGGTTAAGGGGATGCAATAAAAGCGAAGTAGGAAAAGTTCGTACAGCTCTTAAACCGGGTAAAACAAGAAGTAACGGATTCAAACTGGTACAATGTATATTTAAATGAGTAATAGGGAAAAACTGGTTCACAAATAGGGTGGTAAATTATTGGAATGTACTCAGTCATCAGGTAGTTAGTGCGGAGTCAATAGGGAATAATAAAAGGAGGCTAGACTTCATGGATGGGGATGAAAGGTGGATGTAGATAGTGTTAAGTAAGAGGAACTACCACGTGTAGGTATCACGACCTCTTGTAGCTTCCTCATTTTCTTATGTTATTATGTTTTTAAGCTCAGCGATGCAGAGGCGTATGAAAATAGCGGCAAAATATAGCAAAATTAACAACCTAGTTGCGTTGTTTATGATATTGAAGATAGTTTGTATTTAGAGGTGTCAGTTTAGGATCCCTTCATACATGAGAAAAATACTCCATACATGGAAAGATTATGGGGTGCATGTATATGGTACACTGGGTGCAGGTACATGGGTGGCTGTGATATCTATACTTGTTCGACTTTCCTTAAATATTGACAATGTTACCTTACCTAACACTGAGGTAGCCGTGATAATACAAGCGCTGATCACGCCAGCCTGGTGCTTCATCTTGCTCCAGATCAGCAAAGGCGGATACAAAAGTCTTGAAAGAAAGAGTGTAATTCCACAGAGGGAGACACACATTTCTATATCCTCCGCGCTGTGTCCTGCCTCCTTCATTACGAACGGCACCAGGTAAAAAAAGTTGGACAATCCCATAACACTTACTGAAGTAAAAAGGCACAATAAGATGACTCTTGCTGATTTCAAAAATAACAAATTATTCTTCGCTGTCTTGGCCACTTTCCGGTAGGGACTCAATACCTGCAATTTCTCAGTTTCCTCGATTGGTTGATAATTGGTCCAAGGTAGCCTTCTGTGCCACTCGACAGGATGGAAAACCATGGCCGCAGCGCAACAGTTGAAGCTCAGTGCCCCGGTGATGAGTGCAGCAGCCCGGAAGCCGAAATGACTGACCAGCTGTGTCGCGATGATCGGCATCACCATCAGGCTGCAAGAGGCACCCACGGCCATCAGACTGGTGGCCAGGGTCATCCGTCGCCTGAAGTATTGGGGCACAATGCAGTACAGGATTGTCACGAACATGTCACTCGGGACTCCTGCGGGCGAACAATGAAAAAAAGCCTTTCAAGCATCTATTTCGTTGAACTCATGATTCATGTATAATTACAACATTTTCTGGGCCATTAATTAATGCAACATTTCTACTATTGTCAAATGATGATTAT
>JACEEZ010002226.1:25000-30000 GCA_016584305.1 Chionoecetes opilio
GAGAGAGAGGGGGGGGGGAGGGGGGGGGGGGGGGGGAAAGAGGAGGGAGGAGAGGAGAGAGAGAAAAAGGAGAGAGGGGAGAGAGAAGAGAGAGAGAGAGAAAAGGGGAAGAGAGACGAGGCGAGGAGAGAAGAGAGGAGAGAGAGAGGGGAAGAGAGAGAGAGAGAGAGAGAGAGAGAGAGAGAGAGAGAGAGAGAAAAGGGGAGAGAGAGAGAGATGAGAGAAGAGAGAGAGAGAGAGAGAGAGAGGGAAGGAGAGAGGGGAGAGAAGAGAGAGGAAAAAAAAAAAAAAAAAGATGGACAACTCACCACACGCGGGAAGGCCGCCCCTCCCAAACCCCCCCCAGCCCCAGCGTCCTTTCAGGAAGGTCATTTTTCCCCTTTCCTTTGGGTCGGGTCCCCCCAAAATTCGCGTCAAACTTTGCCCCCTCGCCGGGCTGTCAAACATCCCCGTGAAAATTTATAAGGGCCCCACTCTCCCAGTCTTTACAATATAGCGGTCCTGTCCCAGTATCTTGGCAATATCACGGTCCCTTCCCAGTCTTAACAATATCACGGTCCCTTCCCAGTCTTAACAATATCACGGTCCCTTCCCAGTCTTAAAAAAATTTTCACGGTCCTGTCCCCCCCCCCCAGTTCAAAAAATTTATCAGGGTACTCCCCCAGTCTTTACAAACACAGCCCCTTTTCCCCGTTTTAACCCAATACCCAAATTTCCTGTCTCAGTTTCCCAATACAATACCCGGGTTTCCTGCCCCTCGAAAATTTAAAATTTCCCCCGGTACTCTCCCAGTCTTGACAATATCACGGTCCTGTCCCCGTCTTAACAATATCACGGTCCTGTCCCAGAGCCCTAGCATACCCTGGCCCCTTTTCTAGCCTAAAACAATATTCTGACCGGGCCCGGGTTCTTGACAATTCGCATCCTATCCCAGACTCTGAAAATCACGGTTTTCCTTTTCCTGGGGTCTTAACAATTTCGCAGTCCCTCCCAGTCTTCACAATAGCGCGTTCCTATCACAGTCTTGACCAAATTCGCGGTTCTTTCTCATTAAAGTTGATTGAACGAAAATCTACGCCACTTAATTGTCACAAGGATTTTCTGGACTGTGTTATTTTACTTATTATAAAATATTGTAGAATTGCATGAAACTGTATCCGAATTTTTTTTACGTAAAATTTTTCAGACAAAAAAGATTTCAAAAAAAAAAATTGGGAACATTTTTTTTTTTACGCATTTATATTTTTTTATTATATCTTTCTCCCCAGTTAAAAAGAGCACCCAAAACAATCACAAAAAACCCCTTTTGGGGGGAATTTAAAACAGCGCCGCCGCCCTCCCTCCCCCCGAGTAGTGACAGAAAAGCCCCCCCTGGCTACGCCACCTCCTATCCCCAATCGGCGTTATTAAAAATTTAATTTACGTTTAAAGATAGGGAAAAATTTATTCAAATTTTCACCCGTTCAGGATCATTTGAGGGTTTCATATCTTTTTTAGGGGTAAATAGATTTTTCAAAAATTTTTATGAGTTATCACTAGATATATATCCAAATTTTGATATATATATTAAAATATATATATATATATATATATATATATTTTCTATATATATATATATAAAATTTTAAAAAAATAAAAATATATAAATATATATATTATTTTTATAATATAATATAATATTTATATATTAAAAATTTTATAATATATATAATATAAAAATTTTTTATATATAAATAATAATATAAATTATAAATATATATTAAAAAATATATTTTTTATATATATTATAATATAATATATATATTATATATAAATATCTTTTTATATATATATAAAATATAATATTTAATTTTATATATTATATTTTATATATAAAATATATATTATATATATATATAAAATATATATATATATATATATTATATATATTATATATATATATTTATTCTATATATTATATAATTATATATATATATATTAAATATAAAATATTTTAAAATTATATATATTATATATATATAAAATATATTAATATTTATATTCAAATTTTTAAAATTATTTTATTTATATTATATATTATTATATTCTAAAAACATATATATAATATATTATATATTTTATTCTATATATTTAATATATATTTATTTTAATATATCTTTAATATATATATAATAATTTTATTTTTATATTAATATTTTCTTTTTTATATATAAATTAAAATACTATTATCTTTATATAAAATTATATTTTTATATATATATACATATATATATATAAAATTTATAAAAATATATTTATATTATATTATTTCTATTTATAACCCATATATATTTATATATTTTATAATTTATATTTAATATAATATATATTTTATTATTATATATTTTATTTATTATTATATTATATAAAAATATATTTAAACAAATTTTTATATAATTATATCTTCCTACTATATTTATATATATATTTTAAATCTTTTATATATATATATTTTCCAATTTTATATTTTTATACAACTTTATATATTTCTTTTTTTTATTATATATCATATATTTATATATAAAATTATTTTTTATAATTATTATATATATATAATAAAATTATATATATTTATATATATATATATATAATATTTTAAAAATTTAAAATTTTACTATAATATATATATATATATATATATATACATATATATGTATATTATAATATAAATATATATATATATATATATATGTATAGTATATATATAATATAATATAATATATATAGAAAATTATAATATATATATATATATATATATATATATATATATATATATATATATATATATAATATATATATAATATATACTAATATATATATAATTTATAACATATATATTATATATATATATATATATATATATATAATATATATTATATATATATATATATATATATATATATATATAGTATATATATATATATATATATTATATATATTATAATATATATAATATATATATATATATAATATATATATATATATTTATAGTATATACGGGCAGGAGATTTTCTCTGAGACTGATCTCGTTAAAAGTGATAGCTAGTTCAGCGTTTATTATCTTTTTCAAGATATTTTCTCTTTGTCTTTTGGATGTCTTTTTCTCTTTAGTGATCAAATTTATTTGGCAGAAAGAATGACAAAACGGAGTCGTGTCGACCACTAGACAGGGGAACAAGGAGATAATATGGCCATGCCCATCCCTGCTGTAGATCGTGAGAGGGGAGACCCACGCAACATTCTCGGTCTCATCATAGCAAGGACCTTGACACAGACTTATACCACATCGCTGTGAAGGCTGGGATTCTGAACGGACAGTTCTCCAGGAACCAGTTCGATCTGTGTCCGCAGCGACTACTGACCGAACAAGATGTCAGCCTGGACAAAACAGTGTCGCTACGCTCAGCTGTTGTCGCCCAGTCAGCTTCGGGAGGACAAGGCTTCAAGAAATGCAACTGCAGTGGACCAAAACGGTGCCAGACGAACCGATGTACCTAAATGTTTCAAGGCTAAGCTTAAATGAAATTCACGTTGTCATGACAGCTGTAAATGTGCCAACAAATGAATATGTTTCTGTATTAGTTATGTTTTCGTGTTTGTTGTTCATGTAACCATATTTTAACCTTTTTTTTATTTTAACCATATTTTATCCCGTGACACGTATTCATGTTCATTGTTCATGTAACCATGTTTTATTCTGTGACTGTTATGAATCCAATTAAAAATCTTAAGCAAAGGTATACGGCAGTAAATACGTGAAACCCCGAGGCTCAAATGCAGGGTTTTCATGAAATCCCTGGGAATTTAGGGTTTTACGTGAAACCCCGAGGAAAAAAAAATTTGATTACATGATTCCCCCCCCCCCCCCAACCAATTGGGGGGGATCCCCTACAGCTTCCAAAAAAGGGTTGAGTCAAACACAACCACACACAACACACACACACATACACACACACACACACAACCACACACCCCACACACACCCCCCGCACAGCACACGCACACGCACACGCACACGCCACCACACGCACACGCACACGCACACACCACACACACGCACAGCCAAACACACACACACACACACCACACACAAACACACCCCACACATACACTTTAAAAACAACACACACACACACACACAACACACACACCACACACACACAACACACACACCACACACACACCAATATATATTGTAGGCTGCCTGTCTCTCTCTCTTCCCCCTCTCTCTCTTCTCTCTCTCTCCCCTCTCTCCTCTCTCTCTCTTCTCTCCTCTCTCTCTCTCTCTTTCCTCTCTCTCTTCTCTCTCTCTCTCTCTCTCTCTCTCTCTTCTCTCCTCCTCTCCTCTCCCTCTCTCCTCTCTTCTCTCTCTCTTTCCTCTCTCTCTCTCTCCTTCTCCTCTCTCTTCTCTCTCTCTTCTTCTTTTCCAACAAAATTTCGATAAAGGCGCACAGAGCCGCTCAACCCCCAAGGCCGCTAAAACGCGGTTTGAGGACAGATCGTTTGGTGAAGTTTGACCGGGGAACCCAAATCCATCATCTTCCGGAATCACTTATTTTCCTTTTGTGTTGGACGTCTAAAAAACGCGTTGAAAAATCAGGAAAAATCACGCGTAGGAGTGGAAGGGCTTGATTTAGATTTAGAGATCTTTAAATTTAATGAATAATATAAAGAGGTGGGTGATAGGACAAAAACTCTTGGGAAAACACCACTATGAAAATTAGGAGAAAAACAATGCCCCGTCTACATTTGCTGCAATAGAAGGTTTGAAAGAAATTAAAGATAAAGGTACAGAGAGAGGAAAAAAACGAAGGGGTATTTTGGGGAAATAAAGATTTGTGCCAGACTCTAAAAGTTTTTTGATATTTTAAGGGCAACAGCAAAAGTTTCACCGAAACCCCTAAAGGAGGATAGTTCTAGTCTTAACAATAATACGGACCAAGATTCAGTTAAAAAGCTAA
>JACEEZ010002226.1:35000-70213 GCA_016584305.1 Chionoecetes opilio
ATTTATTGATGCTGCTTAAATTTGTGTTTGGGAAGTATCCCATAGAGAAGGACAATGTTAAGTAGCTCTATACATGATCTCTATGCATTATCAGATTTTGGAAAAATTAGTTTTTGTTTGATTTTACTTGCCAGAAGCATTGTTTCATCTTTTTTAGTATATTGTCCAATTTCTGCCTGGTTATTACCTTTGTCATGTAGTGTTGTCATCTATCTTCTTAGGTAGACGTGATTGTAATTTGTAATCCTATTAGTTATGTTCGGTGATGTAATTGTTTACAAATGAATTTCATTTTGTCTGTCGAATGTATGTTTCTTGTGGGACTGATGTAAAACATTTCCCCATAAATTCTAAATATTTCCTCCCTTCTCCTCCTCTAAGATACCTTCTTGTTATTATTGGATAATGTATGGGAGTATTATCTGTTTCCTTTCAACTGCTTAATATTTTGCACAGATAGCATAGGGTCTTATATTATTTTTGAGTTGCCAAGAATTTTACTTTGCCAATTTATGTTATTTTGTTTTGCATTCTTCTATAGAGCTTTTCTTAATGTTTAAAGGCTAGCAACTTGCCCCTTGTCCACCCCTTTCTCTTGGCTTCTTCTATTAGATTACAAATATAATATTGTATACTTCTAAATGTATTATTTAATATGATTTGGTAAGTGTTTTGATGTTTGACTTGGTACATAGTCCTCTATGCTTTTATTATTGTTTCGTTCAAAGAATTGAGGAGCTGAGTATGTTGTTGTTTTGAGCATTATTGGTAAGTTTGTTGTGTGAATGTTATTGTATTTGTTATTTGGTTGTATAGATCCCAATCTGCTTTTATTAAAGTTACGTCTTGGTGGCGTTACTATTTGATAGCTTGGAGATGAATAGTGAATATTATGGTATGTGGTCTGAGGTGTCATCGGTCCTGCTTCCATTGTATAGTTATGATATGTTTTGTTGTTGCAGAGTATAAGTTAGGTGAGTTGAGTGTTACTTGTTATATAAGTAGGATGATCAGGGGCCAAGATGATTAAGTTTGTTGTATTATGAGAAGTTTCAGTCCTTTCCTACGTATTGTCATAATTGTCTCCAAGGACCTAGTTTATGCATTTAAATCTCCTAAAATATGAGTTGGTATGTAATTTGATGCTATCCTATGAAAATCCGGGATAGGAAGATAAGGTCTGCGTGGTGGAAGATATGTTGTAACTATATTTATTGGTCCTGTGTCTGTGTCTATTGTTATTTGTATAATATCTGTGATGTAATCATCTCTTATTGTATGTTTGATATTGTTTTTGATCAGGATTGCACTACCATCGTGCATTTCATTACTAGTATTGAGTTTGTATGTAGTATAATTTAATATTTTAAGTGATTCATCATTTTTTAAACCGTGACTATTAATAAGAATTATATCTGGATCAATGTCTTTGTAATTTAATATAAGATTGTATTTGTTTGTTTTCCAATGGGCTACGTTGTGCTGTAATATTCTAATTGTTTCCATATTGTGCGTTACTTGCTTTGGTGTCTTTCCCTTCTTTGATGTTTTGGTGGTGGTGTTTTTTGTTCATGTAACCCTGATCTTAATTTCCTGAACTTTTCATCCTCTGTAACTCTCCAGCAATTTTCTAAGTCAATTTTGTTGTTTGATATTAATTGTAGTATTTCCTGTTCTTCATAATTAGGGTTGGTGTAAGCCCATTTATATTTCTTTTCTTCTATTGCTTCACTTATCATTCTTAAGTTTAAGCTATGTTTCATGATTGAGGTGCAGCGTGGGGCGCTACTTATAGAACTCTTGCCAGACCGCTGTTGACCAGTCTTGCGGCCGCACGTGTGCGTGGGCAACGCTGATTGGTTGATGACTTCTGCTCCTCCTTGCTTTGTGTCTCTGCGGGTGTCTCTGCGGGTTGGCTGTCATTACCCTTTGATCTTGTCATGCTAGGGAGAGCTTGTAGGTCGTATGCTTGTACGTTAAGCTTGGGATTGATATCTTTTATGTACAGTGCTTCTAGAATGGGAAGTCGCCGTACATCTGCGCACATGTCGACCAATTCTGTATTTTCTACCGCTTACCCGCTATTTCCACCGCTTACCAGGAAGAAGAAAGAATAATATCACAAATCGTCAACCGTAATGTGAAACCTACAGACCCAGAGAGAAGAATAAAACTACAAATATATTACAAAACAAGAAAACCAGCAACCTCCTTCTCCGAAACAGCCCAAGCCAGACGAAGGCGACAACCCAGAAGTCCCATGTTGTATATAGGATCACGTGCAAACGAGGAAACTGTGAAGTCCTCCCCTTATCCTACATCGGCATGACAACAACGAAGCTGTCTCGACATCTTACTTGCCACTTAACTTCCGGAGCCCCAAAAAGTCACCTGCTAGAAAAACACGGCATCATCATCACAATAAAATTTTTTGAAGAAAATATAGAATTGGTCGATATGTGCGCAGATGTACGGCGACTTCAAGTTCTGGAAGCACTGTACATAAAAGATATCAATCCCAAAATTAACGTATAAGCATATGGCCTACAAGCTCTCCCAAGCATGAAAAAAACAAAGGGTAATGACAGCCAGCTCGCAGAGACACAAAGCAAGGAGGAGCAGAAGTCATCAACCAATCAGCATCGCCCACTCACACGCGCGGCCGCAAGACTTCTATAAGTAGCGCCCCACGCTCCACAACACCGTAATATATATATATAAGAACATAAGAAAATAAGGAAGCTACAAGAGGCCGTGAGGCCTACACGTGGTAGTTCCTGTTACCTAACACTACCTACATCCACCTTCCATCCTCATCCTTGATTTTATCTAGCCCCTTTAATGCTCTCTAATGACTCAGCACTAACTACCTGCCTACTGAGACCATTCCAGTCATTCACCACCCTATTTGTGAACCAGTTTTTCCCTATTTCTTTCTTAAATCTACGCTTTTCCAGCTTGAATCCGTTACTTCTTATTCTACCCTGGTTAATAGCCGTAAGAACTTTTCTTACCTCTCCTTTATTAAATCCCTTTATCCACTTAAAAATTTCTATCAGATCGCCCCTTACTCTGCGTCTCTCGAGTGAGTGTAACTTTAATAGCTTAAATCACCTTGCATAACTAAAGTTACGCATCCCTTGAATAACTTTGGTCATCCTTCTCTGCACTGTTTCTAACGATCCATTCTGTAATATGGAGACCAAAACTGAACCGCATAGTCTAGGTGAGGTCTGACTAGAGCCAGGTAAAGCTTTAGAATAACTTCCGCACTTCTACTTTTAACACTTCTGGTAATGAACCCTAATACTCTTATTAGCTCCGCCTTCGGGATCCCCTTCAGAATATCATCACTACCACAGAAGATATAAGAAAGGAAGAAGTTTAGAGGAGTGAAGTGATCAAGGCGCATCCCATCTCAACTCTGGAGGTCACTGCCTAGAGGCGCTATAGGCCTACATTATTCAGGTCACTAACCTGTCCCGCTCAGGGTGTCGCCTAGCTAACTGACACAGACGCTGAGTGTTTTTGCGACACTCACTCTCCTTACTCTATTGCAGCGGTTCCCAAACTGCGGGTCATGACCCCCAAATGGGTCATGAACCTTTTTCTGGGGGTCATGGAGGGTCCAAGATTTTGAGGAAATTTGTTTATATATAGGGATTTATTTATATTTTTATTTATCTAGGCTTTGTCGTACGACTATTTACGTTCCTAATTAGTATTTCGGAAGGCTTATAAAGGTGGGGGTCATGGTAGGTTTGGTACTACTGAAAGGGGTCACGTACTGGAAAAGTTTGGGAACCGCTGCTCTATTGCATATATTCATATATCGATTGTGAATATAGTGTATATAACACTATACTACAACACTCTACTATATAATATATAACACTATAATAATATATAACACTATACTACAAAGTCAAAAAATATATATGTAAAAAAAAGGACACGTTTGCTTCGTGTGTTCATTAACCCAAAACCAGTCTTGTGCATTAACCATATTGAAATATTCATTGCCATCGGGAGCATGGGGACTCGCGCGTGGTGATCCCCGGGTGTGGCGTCGTATAGGGTGGGCGAGGCGACGCGCCCTCCGGCGTATGCCCCCAATGACTGATAGTCATTTCATGACTGATATGTCTGCGAGTATTTCAAAATGCTTAATATAAGATTTACGAATGTTGATGGAGAAAAAATTTTCTCTAATTTGATGATCATGCGAACGGGTTTTAAAATTTGGGGTGAAATGCCAGCAGAAAAAAGGAAAAAAACTGAGAAATACTGACCCCCTTCATCCCCAGTCTTTTCTCGTATAAAAAGTCGCCTTTTATTTTTACCATAAAATTTACGAAAGGTACAAAATTATAAAATTAATAGTGGAAAAGGATACAAAACGGGCCATATCTAAAAAAATTTTGCTTATATTAAAAAAAAAATGTCTAATGGGGCCCAAATTAAAAATAAAACTCTTTCGGGCCAAAAGGGTTTTATGGTACTTATAGAAGATACAAGTAGAAACACTCAATTTCTGCCCCCCAAGGACGTTTTTATGGGGCGAAAAAAAATTTCCATTTTTTGAGAACTTTAAATTATTAGCGACCGTCTGGGTTGGGTTTTTTTCCTTCCTGGCATTTACCTCAACTACAAGACTGACCCCCAGTGAGGCTTTGGGTCTTTTTTGGCTTTTTCTATGAAATTATTGCAGTAGTATAAAGTTTTATATATAAAAAACAATAGATATGGGTTGATAAAAGGAGAGTTTTAAAATCTCCAGTTGCAGAATATAGTCCATATTGTCTTTTTGCATGCTAAACCCCGAATTTTCGCCTATCCAAAACCCACGAGGTCCCAAATCCCCGTCCTTAATTACTTGCATCATTTTTTTCGTAAAACCCAAAGGGTTTATTTTTCTTTGCATTTTATTAAAAAGATTTAAAAAACGCAAAAAAATTAAAACATTACTGCGATCAAAGCACCTTTTATCGGGGGGGTTTAGTCCGTGGGGCATGGAGGGGCACGTTTTTCCCCCAGGGAAATTACTGTGCCCCCCCCCCCCCAAAGGCCCCCCCACGGCCATGGCTGCCGTATTGTGTATGTCTCTAACACCCCCAAACTGCTGATCTTTGAATATACCCTTCTTGTGGCATCAGAGTGGCCCTAGTCTGCTTTCTAGTGCCCCCCCCGGGTGCCCCCCATTTATAGATACCCACCACACCACTGCAACAAAACAATCCAGTCCTCTAAAAACCTACAAAAAAACATAGCAAAAAAAAAAAAAGATGATACCTTCCCTACAACCCTGCGACTCGTTAACGAGTTCGAAGCAATAAGAAATCCCCTAAATATAAGCTTTAAAAGAAATACTACAAAAATTACAAACATATTACAACTCACAATTACTAAAAAATAAAAACCCGATAACGATCAGGTCTTAATTTTTGATCAAAGGCAAAAGATTAGGCCTGGGGAAGGAATAAGGGAAAGTTTTAGTTTCGAAGCGGTTTAACGAGTTGAATTTTTGAGTAATCCAGCCAAGCGATAGCGAGGGCGCGCCCGCGCTCAGGCCCATGGTGGTGTTGAGGGGCTGGGAGGAGGATTTTTTTGGGAAAAAACACTTTTTTTTTTGCCTTTTTTTCATATTTCTACAGCGCAAATTAAGTAGAGAGAGAATGGGAGAAGGGTGGAGTGAGAGGAAGAGGGGGAGGGCGGATGTAGGATGGCCTGGCCTTCCCGAATTGCTTGGGGCCCCCCCCAGATCAAGTTTAAGGCGGCGCGGCGCCTGTGAGAGGGAGAGGGAGGGAGTGAGAGTTTACGTGTGATTCGAGGTTTAGTCCTCCCTGCAAAGTAATGGCTGTTGCCTCATTATAGTTATATGATTTCTACCTTATATAACGTCAGATGAGCTATAGCCAGTGGCGTGGCTACGGGGAGACACGTGCCCCCCATGAAAATCCGGAGCCCCCCAGGTGCCCCCCACTGGCCATGGCTGCCGTAATCTGCTTGGACCCGTGACTGCGATAGTAATACATTTAATCCCCTTTTATGTGGCATCAGAATGCCCCCGAGTTCCGATTGCCGTAGTGCCCCCCCCCCCACATACACAGCGGTTCCCCCCAAGGTGCCCCCCATTGATAGATACCTAGCTACGCCACTGCATATTAGCCTTGCATCGCAATATTCCAGAAGAGAAACAATCGTGTATCTTGATCTGATCCTCTCCCTCTACGTGTCCTCAGCGGCTTTGTTATTCCTTCATGACCTGGCATAGTGACAGTGTCGAGTGTGTGACAGTCAATGGTTCACACTGTTGTCAGTCAAGTAATGGCATCAATAAGGGCAAAGTCAGGGACACAGACGGAAAGTTTAATTACAAGCAATATCAAGTATACATTTCCATAAAAAAATTCAGTTTGTAAGGAGAGTAGTTTTGCTAATACATAAAAATTTTAATTGTTAATAAAAGGGAGATATAACACGTCATTAGAGGAAGAAAATTAAAGGTGACTGAAGAATATCTATGACGTGATTTTATAATAGAACTCCCCTCCCCCCCAAAAAAACGGTATTATTTTACGATGACACCAAACTTCCCTACACAATTGGGAGCATGGTTTTAGTTTACCTTATTGTATTCTAAGAGTCTTTTTCTCCTTGAGCTTTCCGTCGCAAATCAATAGTTTCGGAGATATAGAACATTTTAGGTGGGGGGAGGAATATGTCCTTGTTTACAAAATGCCTCCCTCTTCCTCTTCTTGTGACCTGCATCGCTTTTGTTTGGTATTTTATTAATCTTTTTTATTATTGGACCCAGTTAGCAGGTTAAAGGTTAGGTTAGGTTAGGTTAGGTTAGGTTAGGTTAGGTTAGGTAAGGTTCAGGTTAGGTTAGGTTAGGTAAGGTAGCCACGGGTGCGCCTCCGAAACAAAAGCGATACAGGTCACAAGAAGAGGAAGAGGGAGGCATTTTGTAAACAGGAGACATATTCCTCCCCCCACCTAATATGTTCTATATCTCCGAAACTATTGATTTGCGGACGGAAAGCTCAAGGAGAAAATGTCTCTTAGAATACAATAAGGTAAACAAAATCCATGCTCCCAATCGTGTAGGGAAGTTTGGTGCCATCGTAAAAATTTACCAAAAAAACCATACGTAGATAAATAATACTATATGTAAAGTATGATGTGGAGCCCAGACAGTGGCAGCGGTGAGTGCCATAACTCTAACCAACTCCTATACTTCCAGATCCTGCCTCAGTGTGTGCCCAACCAGGCTGTGATGGCAGACCTTCCTTGGCAGTGTGTGGCGATGGGTGGCGGGGAGGTGACGCCCCGGGAACACGGGGAGGTGACGCCCCGCGAACACGGGGAGGTGACGCCCCGCGAACACGGAGGTGACGCCCCGCGAACACGGGGAGGTGACGCCCCGGAACACGGGGAGGGGACGCCCCGCGACACGGAGGGACGCCCCGCGAACACGGGGAGGGGGACGCCCCGCGAACACGGGAGGTGACGCCCCGGAACACGGGAGGTGACGCCCCGGGAACACGGGGAGGTGACGCCCCGGAACACGGGGAGGTGACCGCCCCGGAACACGGGGAGGTGACGCCCCGCGAACACGGGGAGGTGACGCCCCGCGAACACGGGGAGGTGACGCCCCGCGAACACGGGGAGGTGACGCCCCGCGAACACGGGGAGGTGACGCCCCGCGAACACGGGCAGGTGACGCCCCGCGAACACGGGGAGGTGACGCCCCCCGAACACGGGGAGGTGACGCCCCGCGAACACGGGGAGGTGCGCCCCGCGAACCCCGGAGTACGCCCCGAACACGGGGAGGTGACGCCCCCCGAACACGGGGAGGTGACGCCCGCGAACCACGGGGAGGTGACGCCCCGCGAACACGGGGAGGGTGACGCCCGGGGAACACGGGGAGGTGACGCCCCGCGAACACGGGGAGGTGACGCCCCCCGCGAACACGGGGAGGTGACGCCCCGCGAACACGGGGAGGTGAGCCCCGCGAACACGGGCAGGTGACGCCCCGGGAACACGGGCAGGTGACGCCCGCGAAACACGGGGAGGTGACGCCCCGTGAACACGGAGGTGACGCCCCGCGAACACGGGAAGGTGACGCCCCGGAACACGGGAGGTGACGCCCCGCGAACACGGGGAGGGGCGCCCCGCGAACACGGGGGTGACGCCCCGCGAACACGGGGAGGTGACGCCCCGCGAACACGGGGAGGTGACGCCCCGGAACACGGGGGAGGTGACGCCCCGACACGGGGAGGTGACGCCCCGCGAACACGGAGGTGACGCCCCGCGAACACGGGGAGGTGACGCCCCCCGAACACGGGAGGTGACGCCCCCCGAAAAACGGGGAGGTGACGCCCCGCGAACACGGGGAGGTGACGCCCCGCGAACAGGGGAGGTGACGCCCCGCGAACACGGGGAGGTGACGCCCCGCGAACACGGGGAGGTGACGCCCCGCGAACACGGGGAGGTGACGCCCGCGAACACGGGGAGGTTTACGCCCCGCGAACACGGGGAGGTGACGCCCCGCGAACACGGGGAGGTGACGCCCCGCGAACACGGGCCCGGTGACGCCCCGCGAACACGGGCAGGTGACGCCCCGCGAACACGGGCAGGTGACGCCCCGCGACACGGGAGGTGACGCCCCGCGAACACGGGAGGTGACGCCCGCGAACACGGGGAGGTGACGCCCCGCGAACAGGGGAGGTGACGCCCCGCGACACGGGCAGGTGACGCCCCGCGAACACGGGGAGGTGACGCCCCGCGAACACGGGCAGGTGACGCTCCGGGAACACGGGCAGGTGACGCTCCGGGAACACGGGCAGGTGACGCCCCGCGAACACGGGGAGGTGACGCCCCGCGAACACGGGCAGGTACGCCCCGCGAACACGGGAGGGGACGCCCCGCGAACACGGGCAGGTGACGCTCCGGGAACACGGGCAGGTGACGCTCCGGGAACACGGGCAGGTGACGCCCCGGGAACACGGGCAGGTGACGCCCCGGAACACGGGGAGGTGACGCCCCGGGAACACGTGGAGGTGACGCCCCGGGAACACGGGGAGGTGACGCCCCGGGAACACACCTGAGCAGAGCCGCGTGTGTGTGGTGACCGTACTGTCCTGAGGTATTTACCTACATACAAAAAAAAATTGTTGTATTTACCTAGCTGTGATATGCGGGAAATGAGTTACACTGGTGGGGTCCCGTCTCCTTGTCTCATTTGCTCAATCTTAGCTTTAAAAACATGAATACTTTTGGCATCTATAATTTCACTGTCCAGGCTATTCCACATATCAATGCACCGATAGGGAAAGCTGTACTTCTTAATGTCCTTCAAGCACCTTGTCTGTGTGCAAATACCGCATGTCTCTACCTGATGAAAAAAATATTATTCCCACTGATTACCGAACATCCTTGTGCAGAACTTGGCACAAATTTTATTTCTTAATCCCTTCACCCCCAGATTTTTTTCCTTTGCTATAAAAAAAATTGTCTGTTGTTGAGCCATAAAATTACAAAAACTAACTAAATATACCAAATTAGTTAGTGGACAAGGATACTAAACAGGTCATAGCTATAAAATATTACTTAGTCACTAAAAATCGTCTAATGGTACCCACATTACAATGGAAATTACGTTCTTGGCCTCAAGGTGTTAAATGGTTACATGAATAATATGTCTGTAAAACAGTATATTTTTGAGCTGGCTAATGTCAAGTGGCAGGCAGTGTTTGTATTAGATTTATATATAGAAATGCACAAATAGGCTTTTTATTTGTCCATTGCAACATGCAGAGAGAATGAACTCACATGAATGGCTTGTCTTACAGCTGATGTCTGGCGTGCTGTGAAGAGGCACGTCAGGAGGAGTCAGTCACCTACCTTCCTGGGTGACAGAGAGCGAGAACGACCGACCGACCGACCCTTCACAACAACACTATTGGCTTCAGCAGCACAGTAAGCAAAGGGTATCCACGGGTTTGGGTGATAATAGTAAGTGACCTTGTTCCATCATGCAGTAACAGCCTGGACAGAGATCAAACAGAGTGGGGTTAATAAGAGAGAGGAGAGATTAATAGGGTGGTAAATGACTGAAATGGACTCAGTAGACAGGTAGTTAGTGCGGAGTCATTAGAGAGATTTAAAGGATCCGGATCGAAGGCTGGATAAATTCATGGATGGGGATGAAAGGTGGATGTAGGTAGTGCTAGGTAACAGGAACTACCTCGTGTAGGTCTCACGGCCTCTTGTAGCTTCCTTATTTTCTTATGTTCTTAAGACAGAGTGGAAGCTCAATACAATACTGTTTGTGGACGACACTAATATTAGCAGAGAGCGAAAGAGATTTACAAAAATAGATAAAATAATTCAACAATGTTTGTGTGAGGAAAAACATGGAAGGTAATATGTGGGGTAAAGTAAAGTGATGGTATATGAAGAAAGAAAGATTGAACTAATTGAGTTTGCACAGCAGGATGGAATGAGAGTTGAGAGCCAGAAGTAATTTCAAATATACATAGTTGAATCCGCAGATAATGGAAGAGGTAGATGAAATTAAGTACCTTGGCTCTGTCTTGTGCAAATATTGGAGCATGCAAAGGGAGAAAAGATTGATTGATTGTAATGTCAAAAAAGGGGGAATGTGCCAGACATCAGAGGTCATATGGCACTATGGCAACGCATAAAAAGGGGAGGAGTTATAGAGAAATAGCGAAACGGTGAGGGAAGGGGAAAGAACGGAATGTTACAGCAGGATGGTTAGATCAGATGCAGGATGTGGATTTTTGTTGGTAGGGAAAGGGGGGAACCTTTCCAGGGAGAAGGAGGGGATTCCGGGAGAATGTTAGCAAGACAGGGAGGTCGGAAAAGGGATGACAGATGAGGGAAGAAATTGGAACGGGCAGGAGTAAGATGGGGGCAGGATAGTAGGGGGAGAGAAGAGAAAGCCGTACAAGGAACAAAAGTGGTGTGATATTTGGGTCGCATGATGAGAGAAAGGACAGTAAGGAAGGCACTCGGGGATTGTTTCATAGTGCAGACAGTGACACATGCAAGTGAGGCATGCATTTTGCCTTTGCTTTTAACATTTTAACATTCCTTAGGGGCAGGCGGTGGCAGAGTGGTTAGCGCCTGCAAGTGGCGTGCTCGGTGACTAGAGTTCAATCCCTGAAGGTGCCAAAATTTCCCAAAAATTGTTTCTGCACTGTCGAGTGGCCTAGGAACACCCCACGCTGCCATCAACTCTACCTTCGACAGCGAGTGCATCGGGGACACAAGGGGGCGGCATGAGCCTCTAATCTCAGGCGTCACTAAAACAATCCTGCCTGTGTCACCAGGGGCGAGGGCCAGCCATCACAGCCCCCTGAATGTGTTTGGTGAGAAAAATTTATTTGTGTATTGTTAGAAGTGTGTTGTAGATGGCCACCACCTCTCCTTTAACCCCTTTCACGCCCAGATTTTTTCCTTTGCTATAAAAAATCTCTGTGTCACCTTAAAATTACGAAAAGTCACAATATATAAAATTAGTTATTTGGCAAGATACTAAACAGGTATATCATAAAATATTTTTATATCCTAAAAATTCATCTATTATACCTCAAATTAAATGGAAATAAAATTATGGGGCCTTAAAGGGACCAAGGGATTTATCGAAATGTTTAATTCTTACCTCTTTTTTTGCATAATTATATTAATGGGATTAATATTTTGCAATCATTTGATAATTATTGGTGCATACGGGCAGGATGATCCTCAGGGCCGTTCTGATAAAATCACCATCAATGTTGTCGGTCAGTACAAGAAGGTGAAAATCCCTTGGAAGCTCTGCCTTTTTAGCAATCAAACGATAGGGCGCACCCTTCATGAACTCATTTCATTCCTCAGGGTTTGCAGTCACAGAGCAGGCGGATCCCGCAGGTCACCGCCGCTGACCTGAGCCAGAAGACCCTTCACATACCAAAAGGCAGTTCGGGAAAGCTTCCAGCGCTGTATACCGGCAGCCAGGGCACAGCGCTGTATACCCGGGAAAGCCTAGGGCACACCCGCTGTATACCGGCAGCCAGGGCACAACGATGGCTACAAATACAGCACAGCGGATACAGCGCTGGGAGCTTTCCTAAGCCTGCCATATATGTGAAGGGTCATTCATGGCCGGTAAAGCGCTGGTGACCAGAGAGGAACCTGTCCTGTGTGACTGCAATCATTAGTAAATGAATATATTATCACTGCCTCTAATACCTAGCTTGGTCAGATTAGTGTATAGGAATTCACTCTTTCCCAATACCTACACACTCTTAGGTAAATAGAGTACAATACAAGAGACATTTTTTATGCATTTATTATGTTATACTGAAATACATATCAATAGTAAATGTACATGTACAAATTGTACATTATCAAATTGTTCATATAGTGTTTTTTGAAAGGTTTAAAGTAAATATGTCATGTAAATCAATAGTATATTTTTTCTTCACACTACTTAAAATATTGATGAAAAAAAAATCGCAATTCATAGCAAAGCGTCTTAGTAAAAGTTGCAGACCTAAATGAAATTGCATGCAAAAAAAAAAAATAATACTAACAAAGTGGAGTCTCTCGAAATCTCTAATCTCCATGACTTATTTTCCAGCAGTAACGGCCGGGCCACAAATGGAGGGTGGAAGGCGGCCCCTCCACGCCGGGGAATGGAGGGGCGCCGAGGCTTCTGGTCTTGGGGCTGGTGGTCTCCCTCCATGAAGACTTGGTCTGGTGGTCCTCCCTCCATGAGATCTTGGTCTGGTGGTCTCCCTCCATGAAGATTCTTGGTCTGGTGGGCTCCCTCCATGAGATTTTTGGTTGGGGTCTCCCTCCATGAAGAGTCTTGGGGCTGGTGGTCTCCCTCCATGAAGAGTCTTGGTCTGGTGGTCTCCCTCCATGAAGATTCTTGGTCTGGTGGGCCTTCTCTCCCTAAAATTTGGTCTGGGGTTCTCCATGAACCGGGGCTCCTTCACTGAAATTTGTTGTGGTTTAAGCGCGGTGGTATTTGGTCTTTTGCCCGAGCAAATAAACTGTTCCATCAAAAGTTAGTAGTTTAGGAAATGTGTTTATATTCAGCCACCCAAGACATTATATGGAGGAATACTACTTACAGAGGACAAGATGAACACGGGGGAAGGGATTGTCAAGAAGTATAGGCAACAAGGAAAAACGGGATGGGGAAAAAACCCTCATTGCTACAATAATGTTATTAAATTTACCATAAATGCTTTAATCACTATGCGGTCAAACAGCCAGCCACGAGGTTTGGCTTGAATCACATAGGGTGTTAACCTTGAAACCCCGAACGAATTTCCATGTATTTGGGTACATTAACTAATTTTTAGCGACTAAATAATATCTTATAGATATATCCTGTTTTTGAAACCCTTGTCCACTAACAATTTGGTATATTCAGCTTTCTTTTGAATTTTATGGGTAACAACATACAATATTTATAACAAAGGGGAAAGGGCTGGCGTGAAGGGGTTAAAATCTCCTTCCAACAACTCTTTCCTTCCTTTCTTTACTGCAACCCAGGCTTCAAAAGCCTCCCAAAGTACCTCTGCCTGGGGACAAAGGTCCAAAGTATAATTATGTATTGAAGGAAATCTGCTCAGCAACGCGCCACAGTCTACAAACCTTGGTGTTTCCTTGGTGCAGATTTATAGAGGAAGACATTTTGAATTGCTATTTCCAGGAAGAACGGTCTGGGCGGCCTTAAATGACCTCAACCCCACATCCTCCCGCACACTGTTTCTGAGTTTCCCAAATTAGCAAACCCTTTCAATAAGATTAAAAAAAATACTACAAAACTACCAACATTATTTTCTAATCCATTTACCTGACATTTATACTGAGATAAACGTTACAGGTTTAAATTATTGGCAAAAGCAAAGGTTGGGCGTGTGAAGGAAAATAGGAAATTTTAGTGTTTTGAAGCATGTTGGAGAGTTGAACGCTTGTAATCCGATACAAAAAGAATCGCAGCGCCACGCTCAGGCCAGGGAGTGTGTGCGGGGGGTTTCAGGCATCACCGGGAGAAGGAAAAGAGTGTCTCAGGGAAACGGGGGGGGAGAAACATACTTTGGCAAACAACGCTTTATTTGTTGCTGTTTTTAATATTTCTGAAGCGTAAGTTAGTTTAAAGAGAGAAAGGAGGGAGTGGGAAAAATAGTGAGAGGAATGAGTGGCGGGATCTAAGGAGTGGCCATGGCCACCCCTTGAAAGGGGGGGTTTTTTCTTAATGCAAATTTAACCATTCTCTTTATGGCTCTTGCCTTGCCGCCTTGAGCAATCCCACATCTATGTCCAGGCCTGGTTGGTTCACCAGTCAAAACTTCCTGGTGGCTCTATAGAGACGGGAGTGAGAGCTTACGTGTGATTTGAGGGGGTAAAAAACATACAGGATGCATTAAATATATTGATTACAAATAAATATATTAAATGCCTTTAAAAATTGTTATCTACCCTTCGAATTCTTTCTTATATCATGAATAGCCGTGGACTGCCATATTGCTGAAGCAAAATATAAAAAAAAAAAAAGTCCGAAAGCGGAGTGTTTAAACTATACTTTGCAAATCATTCTCTGTTACACAAAATTCACCGGGCAGGAGTTTTTGACTTTTAACCACAACCAAACGGAGTCGGCAAAAAGTTTTCCAATAGCACATCAATGAATATAGGTTGTTGAGCAGCCTCTGCCAGCGCTGCTCAACAACCAGAGTATGTTTTGTGCTATTGACGGACTTTTTTCGACCCTCCTTGGTTAGGTTTTATAGCGGCGCGGCGGCAAAAGTTTTCCAATAGCACATCATGAATCTGGGTTGTTGTGAGCGCCTCCGGCCAGCGCTGCTCAAAAACAAACAGACGTATGATGTGATATTGACGACTTTTTCCGACCCCTCCTTGATTGGTTTTATAGGGGGGGGGAGCCAGCGAGGGGTATTCAGTTTTCCCATAAGAACATCATAAGCGGTGGTTGTTAAGCAAGCGGTGGTGGAGCTGCTCTCTCTCCTCCCCCTCTCGTTCGCCATAGCTGCTAGCTACCTCGCCTTTTTGCCATCTTTTGATCTCCTAGCCATTCTTGCCATGGACTATACCCATTTTAGTACTTACCGATCTGCTCCTCTGCAACAGGCTTCCTCGGTTGCCATGCTCTCTCGGACAGTATTGTTCCTCACTTTATCAACTCACGGGTAAGTAATCTGAGTTCAATTTTTACCAGAACAAGTCTTTCCTCAACATTAAAAACAATAGTCGACCAGGTGACAGGTTTTGTAGTTATATTTTAAACATTGAACCCATCAGTGAATATTATATCTAATAGGAATGAAAAAACATAAAACAAACTATTAACGGAATTTGTTTATTACTTGAACCAGTATATAGAAGCAGTGGCTGGTACACAAAGTGGTTAGATTGGAGCTGTTGTTGGTGGTGGTGGTACTGGTATAGAGTTAGTAGTAGTTAGTGGTGGGTAATGGTGGTAGTTGCGATGCTTGAACAGCCTGGTACACTGAGGACGCGAAGATCTGAGTGACGGAACTAGGACTCCTTTTTCCTTTTTTTTAATTTGAAAAAAGGGGTAGAATGGCGGTTGGTGGATGGTGGTAGTCAGGTTCGCCGTTGTACTGAAATGTGATCCGTGGGAATGCGTGCCAAAAAGCGATTTATTGTTTAAATGGCATTCTATAGTGTCTTAGTAGACAGACAAAACTTGGTGGCAATTTTACTTTTGGGAAATTGGTTTTTTGTGGGGGCTTAAGGGGGGGTACCGTCATTTCGCAGTTATCGCCCGAAAGGAAAGCGCTAATTATTGATATAACAATTTGTATCTCTTAAAATATTAATAGAAAAAGTATGAAAAAAAATCAAGGTTGTCTTGCATCCTCATATCATCATTCATTATTATACAAATATTTAGTGATATCTGAAAAGATGATGTATTTACAAAATATGTTATTTTTTACATGCAGAGTCGTGCAACCAAGATATTCCGCAGTCTTGAAAAATAGCCTACGATTTTGTTTCAGAGGCCCAAAAATTCTATAATAACTGATTCTAATTAGTGGATGCGAAACAAATAACCCACAAGGTAATGAATTACAATAAATTAATAATACTCTATCATTATGGGACAAGCGGTCGTACAGGGTATGAAGAAGCTTCCAGGGATGCACCACAATTAGTGACCTGGCGACTGCATTTGTCAAGAGAACTCGACAACAGGATGGAATTGGTACAGTGAAGACGAATTCATCTTCGACCGCGTTATAACGGAATCTATGAAGAAAAAAAACGCGTTCCAAGCGAGTAGGCTAGCACAACCAGTGAAAAGCCTCATAATACAAGACGCGATGAATATACGCCAATCTTCTATGAAGCTTACTGCTATCTCTGTAGACACCAAGTCCCAGCCTCACAGGAATTTCTTGGGAAAACGATTGCTGAAGCATTTCTCTGGGGAGTAACAAAGGGCTTGTTGTTGTGTATGGGTCATCAGCATACACCAATGCAAAACAACATTCATCAGTCAGAATATTGTCCCACTCACATCACGGAGGGAAGCTGGACACACGATCCCGCTCATGTCATCCCCCCCCCTATGCCAGCAAGACAAGGAACGTCAACGCGAGGACATTTATGTGTGGTCCCAGACACAGATATGTTCTGTTGTTGATAGATCTTGTTTGCCAACCAACACATCCCAGGACAATTGAAGATGTTAAACTGGCAGAGCGGAGTTCTTCCGGACAATGACATCAAAGAGAGGTGCACTTGCGATTGGAATGGAGAAGTCAAAAGGACTTTGATAGGGACTGAACAACTTCACTGCGCGGATTGGGGTGGAAAGTTCTTCAGTATAGTCGAAGAAGCGTTGGGATAACCAAGTTCCTGCCACAACTCCCTTCGAGCAGCAAGATTATCAAGGACTTTCCAGATCTGTGGATTTCAGACAGTCTTCCTGAAGCTGATATTGTCAATGTCCGAGAGTTCGTGTTCTGCAGTGTATACTCCAGCAAAAAAAGTTTGTGCGTCACATTGCCAGATCTTCGATGGGAGCTGTTCAAGGTCAAGAACTTGGAGGGTGTGAAAGCTTCACGACGGCGAAGCACTCTAAAACCTTCACATACAAACGTGCCACTGATGTCCAAAAAGAGACAAAACCTACAAGAACAAAGCAAGAACATGATCCAGAGGGCAATGGATGGAAACTAAATGACTACAAAAACCTTATACCAGTACAATGTCTCGAAAAGCCAGGCACCACGTGCAGTACTTGACCGCAGTTAGGTGGGCATGCAAAGGTGCGTGCAAGAGAAAGAACTGTTCACGCCATAAAAAAACGCATGCCATGCACAGCATTATGCATGCCAACCGACTGTGGAAAGTGAAAAGATACAGTATTTGTTGACGAAGATGACATGTAGCCAATCAGTTAGCCAATGTATTAAGATCAGAAATGACCCCATTAAGATTCATTTAAGATTTAACATTCCTTTTAGTATATTTTTAGTATCATCTAGATGTTGAGTGGAGTAATTACTGGGGTAAAAAGGTGTATGATGTGTGCTGATTCCAGAAAAGTAACTTTTTATTTCCTTATTTGTATCAGTGCTATGAAGTCCTGTCATGAAATATTACATGTTTTATCATACATTTGTCGTTTTTTTCTTATATATATAAACATACACAATCAATCGTGTCAATATCATAAAGTATATGCTAAATAATGTAGGCAAAAGAAAACAATTCCTGCCCACTAACTGGTGCTGAGTTGTTAAAAATCTTTAGTCCGGATGACTTATTTCTGCATTGGATTACTTATCTGGGAAGAACATACTTCATAAAACGTGCTACGTTTACTATCATGAGGATTAGACTAGACATAATTTTTTTGTACATATATTTAGTTAGAATTGTTTCTATAGTAGGAGACAATCAAAGGGCTGGAAATGGACAAAATCTTGACCTAGTTCAGAGGGACGCGGATACGTGGTTGACAGGGACTTGCTGGTACAAAATAACATATTGGTAATACATCAATAATTATTCCAGGATATCCACTAAAATATTTGGTACATAAATGATAATGATATGAGGAAGACCTGATTTTTCATTAAATTTTCCGATTAATGTTTTAAGAGATAAAAATTGTTATAAACAATATTAGCGATTTCATTCGGGCGATAAACTGCGAAATGGACAGTATAAGCCCCCACCAAAAACCCAAATTCCCAAAAAGTAAAATTGGCCACCCCAAAGTTTTTCTGTTTCTTAACACCCTTACTTAGATGGCATTTAAACACAATAAAATCGCTTTTGGCACGCAATTCCCACGGCCATGACACGTGAAACCTGAGAGATATGGTGGCCAGCGAGGCGGTGAGGCAATGTGTGTGATGCCAGGCGGGCACTTCCTCTTGTCACCGTCACGTACCAAAATCCCACTCAAGACTTGTCCGCTCGCTGGTTCCCTTCATCTGGCGGAGATAAGCTCTACAGTAAATGGAACACTGTAATACCTATAGATAGTCTTAAATACAAGAATGGTAAATATGATTTATCTGGGATGATTATCGCTGGTTGGCCAAGCCGCCCCACTACCCGCCATCGCAGTTTTGCAAATTGCCACAACTGATTTGATATCCGTTGTGAAACCATTACTCGAAAGGACGATGTATGCTATGCATGGAGATCGAAATACTTCAGTATGACGATCTTTTATTTTTCTCTCGTGTGTTCTAGTCTATGAAATGTTTCTTATGCAATGAACGTTAGTTTACATAGCAGGTATAATGAGGCTGGTTTTGGTCAATGATTGATGTGTGTCAGGCAGTTAGTTAATAGCAGGTATTAACTGAGGCTGGTGGGTAATGATTTGAGGTGTGTTCGGGCACGTTAGTTTAATAGCAGGTATAAAACTGAGGATGGTTGGTAATGATTGACGGTGTGTCAGGCATACATTCCTCACCAAGTAAACAATTCTTCACAATTATAATTACTATACTATACGTGCTACTGGGCTGAGGGCGTGGAATGACTGGGAAGTGATTTATATCAAAACATTAGCTTAGGCCATCCTGCTAATCTCTGTCTCTGTCTCTGTCTGTCTTGGCTCTCTCGCCAGGTTAGTCGCGCAAGGAAGTAACTCGTAAACATGAAGTAAAAATAATAGAAAATACCCCAGTTCGAGTAAATAAAACAACATGCCGTCATAATAAAGGAAATCAAGTATAGGCGTCCAGCTCTGGCCCCTTTGCTTTTGGCTCAGTTCTTGCGCGGGAACGTGGCAGCGGAGCCACGTTCCAGCCAATTAACTCATTACGCTAATTACTCATTACGGCTTAGTTTTACGCAAAAGCTTGTTTCACAGACCCCCATTGATTTTGACAGCACTACTTGCATGTCAAATTTCAGCAAAAGCTGCAAACTTAAGCTATTACCATGAGGCATTAATATGCATATTCAATTTTGAGGCCTTAATCTTTTACTTTATGAATAAATCTCGTGAGAATCGCTGAAGAAACTGTTGTACCGGTCACTACCAATGCACCTTATCATTACATAGATCAAGTATAAGCGTCCAGCCTCTGGCCCCTTTGCTTTTGTTCAGTTCTTGCGGCTAGAAACGTGGCAGCGAGCCACTTAACAGCCAATTAACTCATTACGCTAATTACTCATTAAGGGTTTGTTCTACGCAAAAAGTTTGTTGCCACAGACCCCCATTGATTTTGACAGCACTACTTGCATGTCAAATTTCAGCTCAATCCGATAATATTTAAGAGTAGTTATTCACTTTTTGGCTTAAACTTGTTTCCACTCCCCTTCCGCGAATGGGTCTTATGGTAAGTAGCAGCTCGCTTCGCTCACTGCCAATTACATCACGTTTAGGCGTCAAGCCTCTGGCCCCTTTGCTTTTGGCTTAGTTTCTTGCGGCTGGAACGTGGCAGGAGCCACGTTCCAGCCAATTAACACATTACGCTAATTACTCATTAAGGTGCTTGTTCTAACGCAAAAAAGTTTCTTGCACAGACCCCCATTGATATTGACAGCACTACTTGCATGTCAAATGTCAGCTCAATCCGACAATATTTAGGAGTAGTTTACGCTAATTACTCATTAAGGGTTTGTTCTATGCAAAAAGTTTGTTCACAGACCCCCATTGATTTTGACAGCACTACTTGCATGTCAAAATTTCAGCTCAATCCGACAATATTTAGGAGTAGTTATACACTTTTTTGGCTTAAACTTGGTTCCACGGGTCTTATGGTAAGAAGCTGCTCGCTTCGCTCGCTGCCAATCAAAGTATAGGCGTCCAGCCTGTGGCCCCTTGCTTTTAGCTCAGTTCTTGTGGCTGGAACGTGGCAGCGAGCCACGTTCCAGCCAATTAACTCATTACGCTAATTACTAATTAAGGACTTGTCTACGCAAAATGTTTGTTTCATAGACCCCCATTGATTTTGACAGCACTACGTGAATGTCAAATTTCAGCTCAATCCGACAATATTTAGTAGTACTTATTCACTTTTTGGCTTAAACATGGTTCCACTCAACAAGTAGCAGCTCGCTTCGCTCGCTGCCAATCACAGACACAGACTATATCTGCAGTGGTCTAGGAGATATATGTATATTTTGGCCCCCCCCTTTACAATTTTCTGGGTACGCCACTGTGTGTGTGTATGTGGTGTGTGTGTGTATGTGGTGTGTGTGTGTATGTGGTGTGTGTGTGTTGTGTGGTGTGTGTGTGTGTGTGTGTGTGTGTGTGTGTGGTGTGTGGTGTGTGTGTGTGTGTGTGTTGTGGTGTGTTGTGTGTGTGTGTGTGTGTGTGTGTGTGTGTGTGTGTGTGTGTGTGGTGTGTGTGTGCGTGCGTGTGCGTGTTTATCCGTCTATGGTCTTGTCCACGCGAGTCGAACTCGCGATCGCCAGTTTCACCCTCCCGGTGTGAGCTTGGAGCTAATTATTACCGATCTTTGGGTAATGCTAGGTATTAATTACTGGGTAAAAAAGTCATCAGTATTTCCGATCTTTGGGTTACCGGCTACCACATAATGACAGGCCAGCGCGCTATCCACTGACCATCGTGGCGGCTTGTGTATGTGTGTGGTGTGTGCTGACCACTACAGTTGCAACACCAACCTCAACCTTTAATCAGTGTTCAAGCGTCTCTTTCTCCAGCAGTCATTCAACGAACCTCCCTGGTCCTGATAGAAAAAGCCTTCCGTCATCATCAATCTTGTTTTTCTTTCTTCTCTCGTGTTTCATTCCCTTCGTTGATGAGTGTTCGGCAGGTGTGGGCCGCCACGGCTGTCCCTGGCGGTGGCTTTTGTACCTCTTTGTTTATCTCCGTAAAGACTCATCTCTCGGGCTACAGTCTAATCCTCAGTCTTCTTCCTGGAAATGCATGAAACATTGTACAACTGAAGGAAAAAAGAAAATCCTGTTATACTGTATGATACAAAATGGACCTATGGTTTGATTTGATTCTGAATGCATACTCTATGACAACTCAACTATCCCTATGCATTCAGAAAGAAAAAAACTTTACCCAAGGTACTCATTTTTTAAAGTCCATCTGAACCAGTGATTTTGGTTGTACTTTGGTCTAGGAGTACAGACTAATTAATGATACATGTTGATAAATGTGGTCCCATACATCTCTCAAAATACGAATGTTGTGTCGGTTTTGGAGATCCTGTAGTGATTGTCGTAAATAATGAACTGTTAGGAAAATGGGTAAACCAAAAGTTGCATATTAGCTGTCATAACTTTCCTATAGTTGTGAATTTTTTTTTTACGACAAACTTGTGAATATATGAATGTATCTATAGTAGAAACATATAATAAATTATGTAAGAATGTTTATGTAAGAATGTTTAAAATAATTTTCCTGGTTATAAGAATATTGTGGAAATTATCCACCGACCACTCTCTCAATTAGAGAGAACTGCAACTCGAGAAATGCCAGTGGTCGCTGGCAGTTTTAACTCAAAGGTTGGTCTACTGTGTTTTGGCTCCGCGACTAATATTTTTCATAAATTAATTTCGCGATAAATATTGATGCACCGCATCTGAATACCAAAAAATATAGTTCTTCTGTTGTTTACTAATTATATGGATGACATGCATTACGATGGAACGTTCTATAATAACAATTTAATGCAAATTACTCGCCTCGAGTAGCAAAGCTTAATAGATTTTTTACATGTATATTGTGGCATGTAAAATTTGGGCGATGTTCACACTGTTTTCTAAGACAGTACTGCTGCGTCTGGCAAACGCTTGTCAAAATACAATAAGCAATGCCTTGGAAAAACGAAGAATAAAGAATGCCGAAATCGGCTTGTTGCTGCGACAATGTAGGTTATAATTGTGGAGGCGACGTGCCGCGGCGGGGAGTGGTGGGCGGGGAGATTGTGGCGGGGAGATTGAATCAAAACATTGCCACTTCACGCGTCGACTCATTGCACTTCTAGGCTTTCTATCTGATTGATACACAATAATAACAGCAAAATATGACTGCCTAGGTATAGATAAACTTCTAAACATTCGTTATTGACTATATAATATCATAGAGTAGCATTTACCTCGCCTCCTCAAACTATAACCTACTTGGTTATTTGGTTATATACAATGTTTACAGAATCAGGCTTCTATGCAATATACATATAGAAGAAAATCGTTCTTAATATTATACTTGTGTGTTTTAAGTACAGTGGAATAAGCCCATATTTTTCTTTCAAGTTGACCAACTTTTCACCAAATTGTGAGTTAAAACTACCAGCGACCACTGGCATTTCGGAGTTGCAGTTCTCTCTAATTAGTAGAGTGTTAGTTTTGTTCCCATCCCCCTAGTAATGAGGAAGGTGTTGTTCGCTATCATAGGGGGAGAGTATATATAATATATATATATATATATAGATAATGATCGGATATATTTTTTTTTTTTTTTTTTTTTTAAAAAAAAAAAAAAAAAAAACTAGCCGCAAAGCCGCCCCCCGGGGCGGACTTTTTGGCTAGCTCCTGCGGAGGGCTATTGGTGGACCTTCGGCCCACCACCTGTGTTTGGTGGGCCTTCGGCCCACCAAACATGGAATTCTCCAGATAGCCCCTTCTAACTTTCCTGAAATCATGGATGTAGAAATGTATGTATTCCCCCCACCCATTCACTCACCCATTACCCATCACAACCCACCCATTCACTCACCCATTACCCATCACCCCTCACCCATTCACTCACCCATTACCCATCACCCCCACACCATTCACTCACCCATTACCCATCACCACACACCCATTCACTCACCCATTACCCATCACCCCCCACCTATTCCTCACCCATCACCCCCAACCCATCACCCCCCACCCATTCACTCAACCCATCACCACACACCCATTACCCATCACCCCACCCATTCACTCACCCATTACCCATCACCCTACATCAAGGCTTCCTCAATTCTCGCAACCCACTTTGTTTTCACAATTCTCGCTAATAGGCTGCTAAAAAAAAAAAAAAAAAAAAGGTGATCGGATCATCTATAAGTGGGCTTATGACCTTCCCCTGGTTAACCTGATTCCAAAATGTGCCATATGAGGTGTTTGCGCCACGGGGGGCGGAAACCTATACCACACACACACAGACAGACAGACAGACAGACAGACAGACAGACACACTTTCGCTTATATATATATATATATATATATATATTATATATATATATCAGTGATGGACCGAATGTCTATTTTCCGTTATTCGCGAATGCGAATGCGAATGCGAATATTTGGTTTTAATATTTGCGAATGCGAATGCAAATTGCGAATATTACATAATATTTTAAGTAATACACTATTTTTGATATTATAAGATAACTGAAATATTTGTATGTATTGTAAGAGTTCAGCCATAAAAATATGAATGGTGTAAAGTAAATTCCATTCAATTTTCTGTTTCCAGGTAACGGGACGAGGACCCACTCCTACACGAATACTTACATGATAATATCTTGCATGATAATATCGTACGTGAATTTTATTATTGCAAAGTTTACACTATGCAATATATTAGAGAGTATCTCGAAATAATCCCAAACCACACTGGTGTGACTGGACGCCATTACGCAGTAGGCTGCTGCAAACTGTTATCTTTCAAAGAAAGTTGATTGTGCTCGTGGGTGACAGAGAAGAGCGTGTATATGCTTACTGCAGTATGGCACACGATGCAATGAGTTGAGTTCAGTAACAGTGACCTTGAGCGTAGCGGCTGCCACTCTATTGAAGGGTAGAGGATGGAGGTAGAAGCCTTGGCTACAACTATGCCCCCTCACCCCATTCTTTTAAAATAACGGTTTGCTAAAATATTAATCTATTTATGTTTGCTTGTGTAATATTATGTTTACTTTTGATATGGGCAAAATATTCGCATATTCGCAAACAAAGACGAGTGGTGGTGCGAATGCGAATGCAAATGCGAATACTAAAAAAACATGCTAATATTCGCAATTACGAATGCGAATATTCGGTCCATCACTAGTATATATATATAGGTATATATATATATATATATAGGTTATATATATATATAGGTATATATAGTATATATATATAGGTATATATATATATATATATAGGATATATATATATATATATATAGGTATATATATATATATATAGGTATATATATTATATATATAAGGTATATATATATATATATATAGGTTATATATATATATATATAGGTATATATATATATATATAGGTATATATATATATATATATAGGGTATATATATATATATATATATATTATATATATATATATAGGTATATATATATATATATATAGGTATATATATATATATATATAGTTAATATATATATATTAGTATATATATATATATATATAGGTATATATATATATATATAGGTATATATATATATATAGGTTATATATATATAGATATATATATATATAGGTATATATATATATATATAGGTATATATATATATATATAGGTATATATATATATATATAGGTATATATATATATATATAGGTATATATATATATATATAGGTATATATATAATAATATATATATATAATAGGTATATATATATATATAGGTATATATATATATATAGGTCTATATTAATATATAGGATATATATAATATAGGTATATATATATATAGGTATATTATATATAGGTAATATATATATAGGTATATATATATATAGGTATATATATATATATAGGTATATATATATATAGGTATATATATATATATATATATATAGGTATATATATATATAGGTATATATATATAATATATATAATATATATATAATATATATATATATATATATATATATATATATAAATAATGGATGGGTAGAAAATAAGGTAATTTAAGTAAAATATAAGTATTATGGGATATGTTAAATAAACAATCCCAATGTTATAACCGTTGCCACCTTGATCAGAAAGACTTAGTTTGGGTGTAAGCAGCCGTTGTTATATTTCGCCACCAATACGTTGACACGTAGCCTAGATATTCGTAGCAGCCCATCATCCCACCCACGATGCAGTGATAAACTCAGTACACTTTACATTTCCAGACCAAGACCTCTGCTAAGCTTCTCTGATTAAATCGAGAAGTTGTATATAAACTGAAATATAAGTGAATATCCCAAGGACGTGTTTAAAATCAACACAACGGTTATCAGCGCCATGTCACTTAAACCGGGTTGAAACTTTGACGCCAAACCAAAACCACGCCACTCCGCCTTCACCTCCGGCCTGATCATGGCCGGGACAGAGTAGTGCCATGTTACGTGCATTATTGATAAAGTCTTCAACTCAACAACCCTCCTATTCATCTGATAAGTATCCTAGATAGTGCTGGCTGGGTATCTTGTCGGGTAAAGATAGACATGGGTTTCTGGAAGTAAGAATCAAGTTGAACATATTTTTGTGTCATAAAATGTCCACAATGGTGCCCCGTGTGAGGAATATTGATGTACATGTTATTCGGAATGGTAGTTGTGAGACATAGTCATGAGCCTACCACAATTGGTAGTAGAAAGAGCTGAGGTGATGTGTTTTGGGGGCGGTAGGAAGACCGACAGCATCGACCCAACAGCCGCGTCAACACCATCCACCAGTTAGGAGATAACACCAGTGGTTCCGTACAGTAGTTAGCTTGTGATAATAAAGTGGTGGTTGGTAATATATTCTGGTTACGCGTCTTGGTAGAGACCAAATCGACGGCACTTCCACCACTTGAAATATTGTTATTGGTAATTATTTTATCTTACGTTACGTAATCTTGCATTTAATTAATTTTCATTTGACTTACTTATGAACTAAATCATGGTGGAATTACGAAAAGTTAATTATCGGCTAAATTAGGTGTGGATTACACGAATATATAAAAAGTGTGTGGATGCAACTTAGGCTATTCCTATTAATTATACTAGTTTAAAGAAAAGTCTGCCATTTTTAAAAAATCCATGGTATAAATATAATACTTCTTTGTTTATAAAGTCGAATTAAGAGTAGGGGGGAAAAGACAAAAAGCACCATTGGGTGGCCCAAAGTATGAATAAAATGTAAAATATATCTTGAAAGATTTAAATACGAGGATTATTTAGTCTAGTAGCCCAGTGGACCCCACGTACAATGGACACCGGACAATCTAATGAGATCTACTTTTTTAGATCCACAAATATGTCAAAAACAAAAATCAATTTTAAAACCTCAACTATGTCCCATGGGGTTTTCGTATGGCGGCCATTTTTGGTTTTTCGTCGACCGCAAAATATTTGACTTTCTCAAAAGACCAAAAATGTCCATAAAATCGAAATAAGTAGGTAAAAAATTTTTTTTGGTCCCACGTACAAGAAAACATGGCCCTTTGAAATAAGAACATTAAAGCAGTAATTAGTACAATTTTAGTCAGGAAACGGAAAAAAAAACTAAAAAAGAAAAAAAAATTCTTAATGCAACTTTCAACTAAATGAAAATAGCTTCAAAAATATAAAACTTTCGGGTCAGTTTAACATCAAAATCACTCTATTTTTCCCCCCCACCTAATGCAGTAAAACAATTGAAAACATTATGATTATCATACACAAATTTTTACCATGAAAACCCCCCCCCCCTAGTGAAACTTTACACATAAAATACATAATTCGATAAAACTTAGTTTTTTTTTAAAAAATTTTTACCATTAATCAGGGGCAACTAGATAATACAACTTAGTATTTTCTTTTAATTTGTAAACACTTTTTTGTCCATTTTGTCAGGTAATTTTTTATTTTTTGATATATATATGTAAAAATATTTATAATATATAAAAAATATATATATATATATAAAAATTTTATATTATAAAAATATATTTTGTTTCTCATACAATACGTATTGCTCATGTGTATCCTACCTGTATCGAGTCAATTAAACTACTTTCCTTCCCCTTAGAGCATGGGTGATAGTAATAGTGTAGATGGTATGTCAGTGACCTAAAATTTTGTGTGGTAATTCGTAGTTCTTTCTGGGGGGGAATATAAATGAATATGCTATGCATGCTATGAACATGGCTACAGAGGGGAAAAGAAAAAACGCAATATATCCCAGATCTGAAAACCCTAAAAGCCCATCGATCGTACCGCAAAAGACATCCGGACTAGGTCCCTTGACATCTTTCAGAAAGGGAGAGGAAAGCCAGATGAAAAAAATTAGCATTCTCATGAAACCGTGAAAAACGAATGGTGAACCTTTCAATTACCTCGCCCTATGGAAGCAGGGTGTGCTCAATACCAGGACCTCGAAGGCGTGACTTGGGGAAAAAATACCACAGACCATGTTACCAACGTTTAACCCTAAAACGCGGGTAGCCCCTTTTCTCACTCACTAACAAACGCGAGGGATGCCCAATTGGGCAGCCGCCAAATTAAAAAGGTGGGGAAATTTTTTGGCCGGGGAAATTTTGGGGAACACTACTTTACCTGGAATGACCCAGGGGTCACACATAGGCTCAGTGACCCAGTGCGCATGGAAGGTGAAGGGGCTGAAAGGTCTCTCCCATCGAGGCAAGAGATTAGAGAGGAAGACCCCTTTCGGCCCGTTTTTTTTTGAACGAGCTGTACCCTGGTTCCTAAATAAGTTTAATCTTGCAAGTAAATCATAAATAAAAAAGTGCCAAAAAAATTTTTTTTTGGGGTTGGAAAATATACGTGAAAATTGATAACATTATTTTTTTGCACAAAAATTTTGAAAAAGTCCGCGTCACAAATATTGTACCGGTATCCCCATTAGGGTTAACGCAAATTAATGTTGAAATTACCGTAGCAATGTGGGGCCCCTCCCGGACGTCATTCTAGAGTTCCCCTATTCCCCCTGAATGTAATTTCTGCAGAAGTTTGAAAAAAGGTTCTGGCGGGGACCATAATTCCTATTGGACCAAGAACTGCTTGGAAACATCGGGGGGGGGTCCCAGGCCCTTAACTCTCGTTTCCGCAGGTGAAAGGAAAAGGGTTTTGCCTTAAGGTTCCATTTTCCGTGAGAAAGCCCCCAGGATTGTCCACCCGGGGCCGAGGGGGGAAACCGTAACGTGCATGATAGACCATGGGGGTCTGCCAAAGCGTTCCTTGGGAGAAAACTCCCGAAGCGGACAAAACAGATTCAGTCTCCCCCTCCCCTTTCTCCCCCAATTTCAGAACACTTTCAACCAGGGCATAAAAGAAAAACTGATGGTCTGAAACATGTATGTGCAAGGAGCACGGTTTTTTGCCAAAGGGATCATAGATTTTTTGGGTAAAAAGACCCAAAACGTTCTTCAGTACATGGCAGATTTTGCGGGCTGTGACAAATGGCGAGTGAAGTTGTCAAAGCACATTTTGCTATGTACCATTAGGCACCTATATCGCAGCAGCAGCTGACCACCTTCTCCATCGATTGGGCCACTCTGAGTCGTATGATTTTGCATTGGAACTGGAGACAGCTACGGCAAAAGCTATTGATGAGGGTTCAACATATCTATCGCCACAGATAGTCACTTATGAGGGAAATAAGAACATAAGAAAATAAGGAAGCTACAAGAGGCCGCGAGGCCTACACGTGGTAGTTCATGTCACCTAACACTACCTACATCCACCTTTCATCCCCATCCATGAACCTATCCAGCTCTCCTTTAAAGCTCCCCAATGACTCTGCACTAACTACCTGTCTACTGAGACCATTCCATTCATTCACCACCCTATTTGTGAACCAGTTTTTCCCCATTTCCTTTCTAAATCTACGCTTTTCCAGCTTGAATCCGTTACTTCTTGTTCTACCCTTGCTTAAAGCCGTAAGAACTTTTCCTACCTCTCCTTTATTAAATCCCTTTATCCATTTAAAACCTTCTATCAGATCACCCCTTACTCTGCGTCTCTCGAGTGAGTGTAATTTTAATAACTTCAATCTCCTCTCATAACTAGAGTTAAGCATCCCTTGTATCATTTTGGTCATCCTTCTCTGCACTTTTTCTAACAACACTATATCCATCCTGTAATATGGAGACCAAAACTGAACTGCATAGTCTAGGTGAGGCCTGACTAGAGCCAGATAAAGTTTTAGAATAACTTCCGCACTTCTACTTTTAACACTTCTGGTAATGAATCCTAATACTCTATTAGCTCTATTTCTGGCCTCAATACATTGTTTCCTAGGTCGGAGGTCTGGGCTCACCTTCACTCCAAGATCTTTTTCACTTTCTGATCTTTTCAGCGATACATTGCTTATGGTGTATCTATTACCAGGGTTTTTTCTACCAACATTCATAACGCTACATTTATCAATATTAAATTCCATCTGCCATCTGACTGCCCACTTGTTAAGTTTACCTAAGTCTCCCTGCAATATGTTTAAGTCAGACTGTGATCCAATAATCCTACCTAACTTAGTATAATCAGCAAACTTGCTGACATCACTGCTAATCCCCCTATCCAAGTCGTTGATGTAAATCAAAAATAGTAATGGGCCCAAAACAGACCCTTGTGGAACTCCACTTCGTCACCAGTCCCCATTCAGATTTGGAACCATTAATTGTAACCCTTTGTTGCCTATTACTTAGCCAAGCTCTGATCCAATGAAGAACCTTCCCATCTATACCATGAGCCCTAACCTAATATAAGAGTCGCTCGTGTGGTACTTTGTCAAATGCCTTACTTAAGTCCAGATATATCATATCATAATCCTTATCATTATCTGCCGTCTCATAAACTTTCCTATAAAAGCTCAATGAATTGGTGAGACATGACCTACCCTTGGTGAATCCATGTTGTGAATCATTGATCAAACTATGTTTATCTAAGTGCTCTCTAATGTTTTTTGCTAAAATCTAAATCTGGTTTTCCACTGTGAATGGGACAATCTTAACAAGATCACCACAAATGTCCATGGCTCAAACGTACTCAACAGTGCTAGTGTTGGTGGCATCATGATTCAGGAGACGAAACCAGGTTTTGTGAGCACTCGGGAGCGAACCCTGCCACTCTACGGTCGGTCCAAGGAAAAGAGTCTCAAAGTTGAGACATCACCAACACTGCCGTCACTCCACATATACACAAGAGTTGGTCCAAAGTTCCCGGTTGGCGCAATATTCACACCTCCAGCAGAGAATGAGACAGTGTATGGCAACAGCATGAAGGAATACTATGTCTGGCTCCTATGCCAGTAGGCTCCTATGCCTACTAGTTGGGAGCAATGGTACACAGCCTATGCCAGAGCTGGGTGGTTTCATCTCTGCCACTGGAACTGCACCAACGCAGAAATCAACTATTGATTATTTCACACCCATTAACCAGCCAATTACAGAGTATGCTGTGGTACAAGAGTTTCTGATTCGCACTGAGGCTGCCACAAAAGCAGTCGGCCAGAAGTATGTCATCAACACATTCGACTTAGGCGTGTGTATGAAAGCCTTGCCACTGATCTGGAAGTTCCCAGAAAATTACATCAACCATATTGTCATTCCAGGACAGTTCCATACAGGAATGAACTACATGGGTATGCTAACAGGGTACAAGTGCCGCGGATCTGGCTACACAGAAATTCTGCTTGAGGCTCAACTCCTGACCAGTGGCTGTTTGAAGAGCGTCCTGAGTGGTAAGGCTTATGCTAAGGCACTATTCTGTCTGAAGACCGTCTGTGAGGCGATGGAGCGTCTACTTTTGGAGCGATTCATCGATGAGGAAAGCATAGAGATCATCGACCCTGTGACCATTCTGAACTTGATGAAGTTCTGTGACCGTCAATATCTCGACCTCACCCTGATAGATCCATCCACTCTATAATCATCATCCAGAAGTACCAAGCTTTTGAAGATAAGGTTCGCAGCGGACATCTTGGGAAAACTGCGACCTTTTGGTTTTCCTTCATCGAGCACAGCCATCTCATCTTCATGCTTCTATATTCAGTAAAGACAAACAACCTCCAGCTCTTCCATAAGTGCAATGGAGAGATGGCTGCACTCTTCTTTGCGTTTGATGGCCAAAACTATTCCAGGTAATTATGACCAGAGAAAGTCTAGAGTAACATATCCAGTTCATACTGCTGGAGTAATGACAATTGGGTCAGCCATTGAATATAATGCATTATTAACACTTTGTTAATAAATATCAAATCTTTGAAGGACGTAAATTTGTACTTCTACTATTCATAGGTATTTGGTGTGGTTGGAAGTCTTCCTCACCAACCTGGAGCCGTCTCACCCCGGAGCGACTGATTTTCTAGCTAAGGGTGCTATCGCTGTGGCACGATCCCTCATCCCAGGAGCACTGAGCGCTGTTGAAAAAAACATGGAGGAAACGTTTATGAAGTTTGCCAAGTCAGCAGGTATAGTAAACTTGACCTTCAATATTGCAATATATATATATATATATATATATATATATTATATATATATATATATATATATTATATATATATATATATTATATATTATATATATATATATATATATATATATATATATATATATATATATATTAAAAATATATATATATATATATTATATTATATATGTGAAAACCCAAGGGACGTGTTAAAATCAACACAGCGATTATACAACTCCGTCACTTAAGCCGGGTTGAAACCTTGACGCCAAACCAAAACACACCATCCGCCCTTCCCCTCCGGCCTGATCACGGCCGAGCCACACTGAATGCCATGGTACGTGCAGTATTGATCAAGTCCTTCAACCCAACAACCTTCCTATCCACCTGATAAGTATCCTAGATAGTGCTGGCTGGGATATCTTGTCGGGAAAAGATAGGCATGGGTTTCTGGAGGTAAGAATTCAAGTTAAACATATATTTCCACATATATAATCTCACCGTATCCTATTTCAGAAGCCTTTCATCTGCTCTCCAGGCAATGAAGCTCCTCTTGAGATGACACATATCTGAAAGTAATTACACCAAATAATCACTGAAATATCCCATTAAATATTAATAAAAAGGGAGGGAAAAGAAAATACCAGAACCATGAAGGAGATAGATGATCATAGAATACTATGAGGGAGACAAGGAAAGGTGAGGAAGAGAGCAAAGAGACGAAAGGGCGAGCGGGGATGAGTGTGAGCACAGCAAATCACTGCAGACTACAGCACAGCGTATTAAGGCGGCGTCACATTAGCACTTTTTCCGTCTAGTTTTTTCAGCAATTTTCTAAAAACTATCAATTTTCTGACTGCATGCCGTCACACACGCACACATTCATTCGCCTGCACTACCAGTCAGCTGTTACTTCGACTGTAAACAAACATGGCTCCGACGCCAGGACAAGCTACCGCTGGTATACACTTAATTATGTGTATTATCAATAGTAGACCTAATATCGACCTAGATATAATAAGACCTAGATAAGACCTAGAATATCAAGGCCTTCTTGGTGTACAAGTCTGATCTGTGGTCCCAGAGACAAGGGTGGCCTCGTATGCATTCAACGAGAAATTCTTCTGAGCTACGTGTCCACAGCATTTCGTCTATAATCTTAAGTTGAAGTCTTGAAGAGTGAGAAACAAATTTTGAGTGAGTCTTGAAAAAGAAACACAACAATCGAGTCATGCGAGAGACTGTTGGCTGTTATATAGAACCGGCTTTTATATGTATCTACGTATGTATATGTACAATAGTCAGTTGTATATTTTTTATACTTTCAAATGTATTTAATTCTAATTTGCAAAAAAATACTGATTTATATCGAATATCTTTAAAGTAATCACTATGGATTTAGATTTGACTATGAAAGTCGTCTTTAACCCCTTCACTGCGGCTGGTACAAATACGGTCTCTCAGCTATTTAAGGGTTCACTGCAGCTGGTACATATATGGTTTCTGTATTAAAAATGCGCGCTCAATGATATTATGGGTAAATATTCGTTGTGATAGGCTTGTATGGCAACAGTGTCAAGTGTTGAGATATAATAGAACCTCTTGTTCTGCTTGCGTGAGTTAGTATGACTAATAAGGTCAAGCGGTACAGTACGACGTGTTGACGCTGCCGCGCCCTCTACTTCAATCGCGAGGCTAAATAGTAAAGATATTCAATATATTTTTGATGGATATAAAACAGAAGTATGAATGAATGAATGAATGAATGCATGAATGAAGCATTTACGTACCAAAATAAGCTGTATTATGTTGAGTAGTAAGTAGTTTCATTGTGCCTCTGGCAGCACGGTCACGGCCCTGTTGCTGCACTTTGACGTAAACTCTTCACTTAGCTGGTAGCCTCCACCAAGACGAAACATAGATTTTCTTGTATGGAATGAGCATCCTATTCATTTAGGCACTTTAAAATATGATCAGTAATTATTTTATATTTTAATTAAACCTGCTGCACAGGGGGGGTAGGCCTATGAATTTGATATCCGCAGTGAAGGGGTTAACTTTCCATTTGAAGACGATCATGATCGTCTGACTCAGACTGACTGATTCAGACGGATAAACTAGACAGAACGAGAAAAAAACAACGGAAATCGTAAAACTAGACGGAAAAAGTACTAGTGTGACGCCGCCTTTAGGGAAAAACATACGAGCAGACAGCCTGACAAGAATACAGGGGTTAATGGAGAGAGAGAGAGAGAGAGAGAGAGAGAGAGAGAGAGAGAGAGAGAGAGAGAGAGAGAGAGAGAGAGAGAGAGAGAGAGAGAGAGAGAGGAGAGAGAGAGAGGAAAGAGAGAGGAGAGAGAGAGAGAGAGAGAGAAAGAGAAGAGAAAGAGAAGAGAGAAGAGAGAGAGAGAGAGAGAGAGACCAATCTGGGGGAAGGTCACAGAAAGAACACATCAAGGCAGAGAGATGTAACTAGAAAAAGGAATGAAAAATAAGCTGGTTACGAAAGATAAAATAAATGGATACGCATTTAATTAACAAAGAAGCAAGCAAGTGAGTCATTCAGAAATATTCTCGTATGTCTTTCCCTAATACGCTGTGCTGTATGTAGTCTGCAGTGATTTGCTGTGCTCACACTCATCCCCGCTCGCCCTTTCGTCTCTCTGCTCTCTTCCTCACCTTTCCTAGTCTCCCTCATAGTGTTCTCTGATCATCTACCTCCCTCATGGTTCTGGTGTTTTCTCTTCCCTCCCGTTTTATTAATATTTATTGGGATATTTCAGTGATTATTTTAGGTCATTACCTTCAGATATGTGTCATCCCAAGAGGAGCTTCATTACTTGGAGAGCAGATGAAAGGCTTCTGAAATAGGGTACGGTGAGATTATATTTGTGGAAATTTTATGACAAAAATATATTTTACTTGAATTCTTATGGACAGAAACCAATGCCTATCTTTTCCCGACAAGATACCCCAGCCAGCAATGACAACAATATCACAACTCAAGAATTGTAAATGCGTAACGGAGAACAAAATATAATACATATTCTGAACACAATATTCCGACAAAATTAGTCGAATAATAAAACTTCCAAAAACATGCCCTTCCTTGCTCAGAGCTCACATTTACTTAATTACTGTTAAAAAGTTAAACAAAACTCGCTACCACACCATAACACCGCCACACTACCTACACTCTTTAACAGAGACAACACCAAGAGCAGCAGTAACAACAAGGCAA
The DNA here is from genome assembly GCA_016584305.1 of Chionoecetes opilio. NCBI lineage: Eukaryota > Metazoa > Arthropoda > Malacostraca > Decapoda > Majidae > Chionoecetes > Chionoecetes opilio. Next base: position 70,165 of record JACEEZ010002226.1, read on the forward strand.
ATATACAATATGCAATTTTGAGAAAACTGGCCTAGAAATAAGTTGACAG
>JACEEZ010002226.1:71347-129345 GCA_016584305.1 Chionoecetes opilio
CAGCGAATGTGGAAAGGTATATATATACATGTCAAAAAATGTTGCTACAACGTTCTCGTTTTGTAAAGTCAGTGAAAATTCGGAAAAGAGCGTCCAATTACACCGGGGAACAAATTTGTGTTGAGTTAGGTCTGACACTGTATTAAGTAATTTTTGGGTGCTGAATCCAAAACTGATCTCAGTTTTTCTCTATACACGTCAAGTTTTTGAACTGTAGGATTTTCGTTTTCTTAAAAAATATGAAAAAATATGTACATAACAGTAACAGTGCTTATTTTATAAAAGTGCAAATGTTAACATACAATGCAAAATGAAAGAAATAGGCATGAATAAAATGTTATTTAACATTATAGTTTTTAGAAAGGATAAGGCTATAATTGTGTGCAGGTTAAGGTAAAAATTTACGTTTGTAGCTTTGTCTGGAAGTGTTCAACTGAGGGACTATCGCGTTTGATGCTCACAACAATAGTCAGCCATCATACATGCACATCCCATCTACCCTGGTACGTTCTTCATAAACCTTCAAAATCTTGGTGAAATCGTTCACCTTGCTCGTCGCTAGCAGCACCAAGATTTTCCCGGAAAGTTGGCAAGATGGCTATGCAAAAAAATGTACTTTAATACTTCATGTGCAACCAAGCGCTTTGAGTTCTCCATAGTTCTGAACAATTTCTGGGTAATTACTGCACGTGTTATGCCAAGAAAGTTCTTGACGACGTCTTTGAATGATAGCCAAGCATTCTTTTCAAGGTCTGACATAGTACCGTTGAAATGTTCACTTGAGTGAGCTGTCGAATTGTGGACCATCAAACAACACCGGCTTAGATTTTTTCAATTGACAGTCCAGGAAATGCCAATGTATGATGTAATTACAACAGTCGCATCAGTTGACAATGCGAACTTATTTTTTGGGAAAAAGGGCCCTTTTTTGGGAGGTTTGGGGAAATTTCCTACACCCCCCCGGATTTTTAAAACCCCCGCAAGTTCCATTTTTTGGGGAAAAATTAAAGAAAGTTTTTGGCCCCCTAAATTTTTTTTTTCCCCCCTTTACCGCCTCCCCCTTCCCCATCAAACCCCCTCCCCCAAATTTTTTTTTGATGCATTAAGGGGCCCTTTTCCCCAAACCATTTTAGGGTCCCCCCCCCAAAACCGGCCATTCCGAAAAGGCCTGGTTTTCGGCCCCCAAAGTAAAAAACCGGGTAAAAAAATTTCCCCTTCAGCGAGGGATACCCAATTTTCCCCCCTTTCCAACCCCCCCTTCCCCTTCCAGCCCCAAAAATTACAATTTTTTTTTTCCCTGGCCCCCAAATTTCCTGGACGGGCCCTTCGACCCCCTTTAAAAAAGAAAAGGGCCAAACCCGCCCCCGGGGCCCTTAATTCAAAAAAGGGTTTTTTAAAAAACCCTTTGTAACCCCTTTCCCCCCCTTGAGGAACGGGCACTAAGGGGCCCTTTCCGATTTGGGCCCCCCGGGAATGGGAATTTTTGGGTTTATTTTCCTCACCCAAAGGGTTTTTGGCGAAAATCCCCGCTTTTAACCAAATTTCCCCACAAAGGGTTTTTTGCCCGGTTTTAGATTGACAGATCCCCCCCTTGTTTGGGCCCCCCCAGGTTTTTTCCTCTCAGGGGGGGCCGAGCCCCCCTCGTTTTTTTGGCCCCCAATTTAAAGGAGGGGCCCGCTTCCCCCCTTTGGGGGGGGAAAAGGGGGGTCCCCCCCGAGCAGAAAAACGTTTCCCCCCTTTTCACCCCGGGGGGGTTTAATTTGGGTTTACTGGTGGTCACAGGGGAACCACAAGCCCCCTGGCCCCCAAGGGATTTTTTTCCGGCCCGACCGAACCCCTGGGGGGGGGGAAAAAGTTTCCCCCCAAAAACCGGGCCCCTTTTTTCCCCTCAAGCAACGCCCCCTTTGGGCCAAAGGGGGCGTTTCCCCTCAAACCCCAGGGCACATCCCGGCTTTTTCCCCCCAAAACCACCCCTGTTTACGCGGGCCAACCCCCCGCCCACCCCCACCCCCCCCGCCCCCAATCCCCTTTTCCCCCTTTAACTCTGGGTTATCAACGCCCCAAAATGGGGGCCCCCCCCCCCTTGGGTGCAAGCAACCCCCAAAGGGCAAAGGCTCCCGGGAAATTTTCGTCCCCCCCCCCCCAAAAGGGGGGTTCCCCCCGCGGATCGCCCCGAAGAGCCCTTAAAAAAGGAAAGAAAAACCCATCCCCGGGGCATTTCCCCAAACGACTTTTTTGGGGAAAAGGGGGTTTTTCCCCTCGCCCTGTTTTAAAGCCCTTAAATCAGGGCGGGCCTTTTTCCCCGTGCGGGTTTTAGTTTCCGGGGGGAAACCCCCCCCCCTTTTTTTAAAGCCTAAACTTTTGGGCCCCCCCCATTTTTTTCCCCTGTTTCCCCCGGTTTTTTTTGGTTTACCCGCCCTTTCACCCCCCCTTTCCGCCCCCCTTTTTCCTTAGAAAACCCCCCCTTTAACACCCCCCCCCATCAAAAAAACATCGCCCAAAGGGGAAAATCCTTTGCCCCGGCGAAATTCCCCTTTTTTCGGGCCCCGGGCCCATTAGGGCCCCGACTTTCCCAATCCCCGCCCCCGCCCCGCCCCCCTTCCCCCCGTTTGAAAAAAGGAAAACCCCGGGGGGGCCCAAAACCTTTCCCTTTTTTGCCGGCGACCCCTAATCGTCCCCAACCCGGGCCCCCCCGCCCCCTTTTTTTTTTTAAAAATCTGTCAAATTCCCGGGAATTTTTCCCCTTTTCCCTTTTTCCCCCGGGGAAAAAACAGTCCCTTTTTTTGCCCTTCGGCGACGGGTTTTTAATCCCGGGAAATTGGAAGGGTTTTTTCCCCGCCCCCCCCCTAAAAGGGAAATCCCCCCCCACCCCGGTTTGCAGAGGGCCCCCCGCCCCGGATCCCTTTTCCGGAAAAAATTTTTTTGCAAACCTTCGGGGGGGTCCCCAGAACAAACCTTTTTCCCACCCGGGATCCCCGGCCCCCCCGGGAATTCCCCCCAAAGCCCCCCCAAAACCCCGCGATTTCTTAAAAAAGGGTTTTGGGGCTTAAAAACCCCCCGGGGGGTTGCCCCCCCCGTCTTGCCTACCCCCCCAAGGCCCCCCCAAAACGGAGGGCAGAATTTTCCCCCGGGTTTGGGGGGTCCAAAAGGGCCTCCCCCGGGGCCCAAACACCCGGAAAACCCCCCGGGCCTTTCACTTTGACGGGGTAAAAAGGTTTTCCTTCCAGGCACCCTCCCCCCCTTTTTACGGGGGCAAAGAAACCCCCGGACCCCCAAAAAATTTGGGGGCCCATCCCCCCCCCCCCCCCGGGTTTTGCCCCTTGGGGAAAACCGGGGCCTTCGGGATTTAAACTACCCCCCTTTTTGGTAAAATGGGGCTGGAAAAAAATTTCCGCAAAACCCCCAAAATGCCCACCCCCGGGGGAAAAATGGGGGGGTGAGGCAGGGGCCCTTTAAAGGGGAATCGATTCCCCCTCCCCCGGGGGGGGGGCCAACCCCCCCCACCCCTTTACGTTTTCCAGCCCCCAAGGGGCCCCGGGGGACGTTTTCCTACTCCCCCCCCAAAACCCTGCCCCCTTCAACCCCGGTGTTTAAGTTTCCCCTTCGGGGCAAAAAAGGGGGGCTGGGAAAAATTAAAACCCCCGAAAAAGGGGGAAGGGGGAGGGGGCCCCCACTGGGGGGACAGGGGGTTTTTTTAACCCCTTTCGAAAATTAATAGCCTTTAAAAATTAAACGGCCCCCCGGGGCCCGGGAAACAACCCCAAAAACGGAAATTTTCCCTGCCCCCCGGGTTTTTAAAACTCCCGCCCCTTCCATTGACATCGTTTGCCCCCGGGGGGGTTGTGCGGGAAAATTCGGACCCCCCCCCTTTCCGAAAAATCACCCCCCGGGGAACGCTTATTTAACCTAAATAACCTCAAAAAACCCTTTAAAAACAAAACCTACCCTTTTAAAAAACCCAAACCCCTTAATTTTAAAACCCAAAAACCCTAAACATAACTTAAATATAACTTAAAATTTAAACCTAGAAAACTATATGTGGCGATCTGAGGGGAAGAAAACATAAGGAAGCTACAGAGGAGAATAGGCCGTGAGACCTATACACTTGGTAGTTTCCTGTTACTTAAACACTATAGCCCTACATCTGCCTTTCATCCCCATCCATTAAATTGTCTAGCCTCCTTTTTAAAACTCCCCTATTGACTCCGCACTAACCACCTGACGACTGAGTCCCATTCCAGTCATTTAACCACACCTTACTTATGAACCTTTTTTTTTTTCCCTTTATTTCCTTTAAAATTATCTACGTTTTTTTCCCACCCCTTTTAAAGTATTTTTATTGCTTTTTCCTTCCCCCCGGGTTTTTATTTAGCCGTAAAAAATTTTTTCCTACATCCCCCCTTTAAATTAAAAACCCCTTTAAAAACCATTTTTTAAAAAAAACCCCTTTCCTATCAAAAATCTTTCCCTTCAAAACCCGGCCCCAAAAATAGTTTTTTTTTTTGGGGTTTTGGGGTTAATTTTTAATTTTTTAAATTTTGGGGTTTTTTGGGTTTTCCCTGGTTTTTTTTGGGGTTTTTATTTTTTGGGTTTTAAAGGATGGGTTTTTTGTTTTTGGGTTTTTTTTGAAAAGAGTTTTTTTTTGGGTTTAAATTTTAAAAGGCTTTCCGCGGGAAAATTTTAAAAAAATTTGGGGCCCCGTTTTTCCACCCCAACCCCCCCGGGGCCCCCCCCCTTGGGGCCGGGGCCCCCCCCCAAAAAAAACCCCCAAATTTTTCCCCCCCCCGGGTTCCCCCCACAAAATTTCCCCCAAACCCCAGCCGGCCCATCCCACCAATCTTTTTGTGCAGGGCCCCCAACCCCCTTGGGGGTGCACCCCAACGGGGTTTGGGTTGAACCCCCCAAACCCACCGGATTCCCCCCGGGGCCCCCAGCACCCCCAACTCCCCCAGCACGGGGGCCCCCCCACCACCCCGTCCCCCCCCCCCCCTTCCCCCACAGGAGATTGGGTTTTTACCCTGCTTTGCTCCCCCGAAAGTTACCCTTCCTCCGCCCCCCTGCAAGCCCCCGGGCCCGACCCGCCGGGGGGCAGTTCGAAAGCCCCCGGCCCCCCGGGGCCAAGGATCCCTTTTTTGGGGACGGGGGCACCCTATGAATAAAACCCCCCGTGATTTTAAAGGCCCCCGCCCCCCCCTGGGGGGGAGGGTTTTGGGGGGTTTTTTTGGGGGGCCATGCCCATTTTTAAACCCAAGGGCCCTTAAAACCCCTCCATGGGGGTTTTTTCCCAAATTGTGCAAAACCCCCGCCTTTTTTTCCCCCTCCCCCAATTTAAACACAGGTTTTTCCCCATGGTTATTGAAACAAAAAATACTTTTAGGGCCCTAAAAAATCATTCCCCCTTTCTAAAAACCCCCTTTTTTTTTTTAAAAAACCCTATTTTTTTACTTTTCCAAATAAAAACTAATGTTTCTTCTCTTGTTCTTTCAGATAAAGTCTATGTTCATTTTTGGTGTGAAATAAACGTATCATCTTCATCAAGAACAAGTCTTTCCTTTACTTCCGAGTAATAGGCCGTCTTCTTCTACCTCTTGTGACCTCTTTCTTTAGTGTTGGCCGAAAAATTAAGCCACCATCCCGGGAGGCGGGTCACAAAGCCCCGGCTAACACCCGGTACCCCATTCACTGCTGGGGGGTGGGACAAGGGCTCGGGTTTTAATCAAGGAAAAGTGCAAGACACACTTTATATAAAGCGCGTTTTCGCGGCCGCTCTGGCCCGGTCTGGACTGGGCTAGTCCCGGGCGGGCCACTGTTTTTTGCGAGGCAGTCTGGAACGGTTTAGCTCAGTCCAGTCCGGTCCCAGCCCAGAGAGCAGGACCCACCTTGGACCAGTGTGGGGGAGAACTGGCGCATGCGCACTACAGTCAGCGGGGAAGACGACCAGGAGCTTCTCGTGCTGCTGATAAGACATGAAACACCATGATGGCCGACCATAAGACTAAAGTAATTTCACGAACGAAAATTACAATATTCCGCAATTTGCTGAAACATCTTGGGAAGAATGAATGTACCGTCAACAACACTATATTGCATTTCTGCCCGGAGGACCGCCCACTCGATCCACCAGCACAATAGGAACGACGAATGGGACGGGGCCAGTCTCGATGTATTTTAGCGAGCATCAGTCCAGCCTAGAACGGTATAGACTGGACTGAATCAGAGCGGTGAACGTCACGAAAACGCGCTAATACCTTCAGTCTGCCGGAGCCGTGCGTGGAGGTGTCTGGCCATCGCTAGTCGCTAACCCGGGTGAGATGCCCTGCTCACCACTCTTGGCCCATCACCACAAACAAAATCACCACAAGCGCCTGCATGGGTTTGTTATATGGCCTAATTTCGTTTGTATACTTGCCCTCTGTTTCAGTTCTTGAGTCAGAAGACATCAATATACTCTCAATTTATAAGGATTTTTATGTACGTAGCTTCCTTTTATTAACACCACCCTATAGGCAGTTGCTGTGTTTTAGTGTGTTAACGTCAACTCTGACGTCATCAATCTCCTCTGTGAATGCCAAAACAGCTGATGACAGTCGTTAAGTTGTTAAGCATGGACGTTAGCGTCTGTGAATGTGCCCCCTGGGGCACTGAGCCTCAGCATGAGTCAGGGGACAGACGTAGGCGGTGCAGGTCACGTAAGGGGACTTAGGAGTCGTGTGTCAGTCAGTTATCACTCCTAACATATTAATAAACTTGCCATAACTATTATTATTGAATTACAAACTATTATCACACAAGTGTAACAAGTACTACACAACTAACCATACATAATATTTTCATGTAATTAAACATCAAATGAACCAGTGTTTTTTTTTTAGAAACCATTATAAACATAATAATTATATATCTATGTAATGTATATATAATTATACGTTTTATCTTTCCTCCCTCTGCTTCACCGTGGACCCCATGAACACCTTGCACTCTCAAAGTATGTCACAGGACAAATGCCTCGTTTTTTCAGCATAAAAAAATAGGATCAACAAAAGTATAAAAGCCAGGGGGGGGGTTTTGGGAAGGGGCTCTTAAAACTCACCCTCTTTTGCGTCCCAAAACCGACTTTGTTATACCGGGCCCAAAAAGAACTAAGAAAAACATTTTTGGGCGTCTCTTTGCTTTGTTTAAGGGGAAGAGGCCCAACCCTTCTTAGTGCCACCTAAACCCAATCAGGGCGCGCGCGGACCCAAAGTCTGTATTTGGGGGAAATACGTATACCACGCCGAGTCTCTCTCTCTTCCTCCTTTTCCCCTTCTCTCTCTCTCTCTCTCTCTCTCTTCCCCCCTCCCCTCTCTCCTCTCTCTCTCTCTCCTCTCTCTTTTCCTCTCTCTCCCCTCTCTCTTCCTTTTCCTTCTCTCTTTTCCCTTCCTTCTCTCTTTCCCTTCTCTCTCTCTCTCTCTCTCTCTTTCCCTCTCTCTCTCTTCTTTTTCTTTTCCCCCCTCCTCCCCCCCCCCCCCCCTCCCCTCCCCTCTCCTCCCCCCCCTCTCTCTCCTCTCTCCCCTCTCTCCTCTCTCTCTCTCTCTCTCTCCTCTCTCTCTCTCTCTCTCTCCCCTTTCTCTCCCCTCTCCCCCCCCTCCCCTCTCTCTCCTCTCCTTCCTCTCTCTCTCTCCTTTTTTTTTCCCCCCCTTCTAAATTATTTCTTCCCCCCCTCTTCCTTCCCTTGAGTTGCCAGATATGTATTACTGCAGTCACTGCGTGTACACGCCGAGGGGTCCTCTCTCTCTTCTCTCTCTCTCTCTCTCTCTCTCTCTCTCTCTCTCTCTCTCTCTCTCTCTCTCTCTCTCTTCTCTCCCCCTCTCTCTCTTTCTCCTTTTTTTTTCTATTTTTTCTTCTCCCTCCTCTTCCTTCCCCCTTTTCACCCTCCAAACCATATCTAGCAGTAGTGATTTTATCGGAAAACGACACTTTTTTTCGGGTGTGTTTTGATTGTTTAAAATTTAATTGAAACCGTTTCTGCGCAAATCATACCTTTTCCCCGCCCAGCCCACCCTATATATATAGATATATATCCCCAACCTAATTATATAACATAGTGAAATTATACACCCTATATTTATATCACTAAAATATTAAATTAACCAATAATATAACCATTGTTTTATGGTGACGGAAAAAAATTGGGCAAGACGACCCAACCCCCCTTTAGTTTACATCGCGCACTTTTCTTAGGCGGAGCAAATTTGTTTCCGAAAATGTCCACCAGCGCAAAAGATGTCTTAGCCCCCTAAGATGGTTTTAGTGTGTTCCAAAATGCCCCCCCGAATCACGAGGAGGGGGAAGAGAAGTCCTGGGGACATCCCCATCCCACACGCACCTCACACTCGCCCCGCCCGACACTCCCGGCGTGCTCAAGACATTCATTGTTTTTTGGGTTGTAATTTCTACGCCCCTTACTGGCCCTTAAATAAATGTGTACAAACTGGAAGACCTTTTTAACTCTACCAGATAATCCTAAAAATTCAGACTTATAAAAGGGTGGCCATGCGGTGGTCTGTTAACCCGCGATTATAAATGGGGCATTCGGTGGTTCAACCGTTACAGCGACTTATAAAAATTTACACAAGACGATATAAATGGTCCCATACGCGGGGGTAATTAACGAAATATAAAATGGTGGAAAGCGGGGGGTAACGTTTTTATCATTTTTTATAAACAAAAAAGCAGGTTAACGACACCCAACGCATTCTACAAGCAAGTTCTACAAAAAGTCTAAAAGGGTTTTAACAACTCTGCCATTCTACAGCCCCCCACGTTCTACCAAGATTATCAAGATTATACCCCGATTTTCTTCAAGCTATCACAACCATAGACAGCCAGTACAGTACCACAACCACGCCCATCAACATGGAAACCCCCGTCCCTACGAAACACAAGCCACCCGCAACACATCTACAAAAATTGCTTAATCCACGAGCAACAAAACGCCAGCAAGTAACTACGGGGAATCTTCAAGACTACAAGCAACTACAGATGGAGAGAGTGGCGACAACACTTCATGCAACTCAGAAAAATTCGTTCGTCACAAGGTGACCCCCACAACATCCCCCCCCCCAAAACCCCGCACCCCACAGACAGAAACGTCTTGCATCTCTCCACGGTAAAGATATACACGTTCTAATGCAACTGTCAGCCCTACAATCACAGCACGCTCTCGTCGGGCAGAACGTAACACCCCCGTGAAACACAATATCTCGCAGGGGCCACGCAACCCAGATACCCCTCCCGCACCAGCAAAAAAGCAACCAAAAAAACCCCAGCCTGCCTCCCGGATTCCGCTGACACAGACCATCCCCGTCCCCCCTCACGGAATGTGACTTGACACTAAAACAGTGTCACCCCTACCACCACTCCACCCATTCCTCAGCACGGGACTAAGCGCTCATCACCACACACATGTTGAGATTTTATTCATTTTTCATATATGTGTCTTAATAGTTTTTATTATATTTTTTTCTTAGATTTCTTCTTTAAACAGAATGTTATCTCCGGGACTGTCTACCCGTCATCCTGGCACTCATACGCGGGGTTTCACCCATCACCCCTTTGGACCTCACCTATCATACCCCAAATACGGTAGCTCCCAGCTAAGAATATTTTTCTTTAAGGTGAGCAGGTATATTTCGAGTTAACAAGGATTTCACATACCGGAAAATTTTTCAACTTTAAAAATTTTATATGTTTTTTAACAAAATTTTAAGTTTACTTTTACAATGGTAGGGTAACTGCATTGTTCGACCCTTGGACACTTAAGTCATCTTTTTCAGCAAACATATGGACTATCCTTTTACACAAGGCAATTTTTAGCCCCACGGTACCCCACACTATTTTTTTTTCAACGTAATGCATAATTAAAATTTCCTGGAGACAAAATCTTAGAGTGCACTTTTCTACTGAATTACCATTTTATGAGTGCACCTTTACTACTGTTTATATTTTATGGGGTCACATTTACAAATGCACCAGTGCAAACTCCTGAGATTGACATAAAGCATTAATAGCGTGCCCGAGCGAGCAAGTCGTACGTCACTTTCAGTGTTAAGTTTCCCCCTAACCTGATTCCGTAATTTTTTCTCGCTTTTCGGATTGTTTATTGAGACGTCTTACTACATACACGGTCGCGAAAAAAAGTTTCGAGAAACTAAAGGGTTTTAGATACAGATGATGCTTTACCAAAACTAATTTTATACACGGGAAACCACCTGTAGTTAATGATGACACACACACTTTTACAATGATTCCCGTCACAAATTGCGATCACAAGGGAAAAGCAGTAGGTCATACCTTTCCATACCATCCTTCATCAATTTTTATCAGACCTCTTATTTTCAGCTCCCATGTTTTCTGAATTTTTTTGTGTGTTGTTCTATTTTTAGAAAAGGTCTACACAACACACCCAACTAATGTTATTACGCTCTTTAAAATACTTTAATTGATGTTTCACGGGTTTTTTTGGGTTTTGCTACATATTTTCTGACCAACTATAGAAAATAATATATTTTCATTTTACTTGTAAAATCTTTCGGATGAAACTCTAAGGGGTGACAGATAACCTTCACATTGAATACTATTTTGAACAGTTAAAGTTCACCCCGTGCATAGCTTATATAATTATTTACTTACATTTTACAATTAAGGGAAATTATTTTCGCAGTATTGTTGTGATCATATTTTTTACTTACTTTCCTCAATGAAAGGATTATTCACACTTTTCTTGCAAAAATTATTTTCTTACATTCCTCATTTAAAAAGGGTTTTTTTTTGCATTAAAAGTTGACATACATTAATTACTTGCATGCATTGTTTTGTATTAACTACATACTAACCACTTTTTGTTACAATAAATTATTTTCTTGCAGAATACAACACACTTATTTGTTGCATAAATTTTAAAATTTTCCCCGATCATTTCCTTTCGTATAACTGCATGATAAAAATAACTGCATGCATAACTTATTTTAATAATTTCTTCACAAAAGGGAATGATTTACACGTTCTTCCTGTGTAACCCCCCCCCATCAACTCAAGATAGGATTGTGTACTTACAAAAACTTAAACTAGGGACTATATGCATGAAAGCAGTTACTCCAGAGCTTTTACACTACATTCTGCTCACATGTTTGCCTATGTCAACTAATAACCATTATTTTTATTTCTAACAAATTCAAAATCGCAAGAAGGAGAATGCTCTTGTCTTTAAATATCCCGTATAATATATACCGACCTTGAAAAAATTTATTGATCACAGATAACCTTTTTTCTCATAACATTGTTCCCAAAGTCGAATAATAATTTAGTAGTTTCTCGCCAGCGTTTTACACCGTGATGTCAATTTATTTCTACAATAATTTTTCATTATTTCATTTTTGAAAGATGTTTTAACCTTTGCTTTGCTCACACAATGCAACCACATTATTGTGATCCAGCGATGTCTCTACCTATGTAATTATCCTTTTTACTATTACTATTTTCATATTCTGGTTACTTACACCACCGTAGTTTTCCCACATGATACACCCACACAGATTGTTCAGGGAGGTCTTGTCAAAATTTATCAATTTTTTTTTACAGTCCCCTTATTCTTTACGGGCGCGACTATTATAGTAGTACATAAATTTTCTTACTATGCACATTTTAGCAGTCTAATCGTCGAGCCTTTGTCATTACTTACTTTCAGGTTTTTTAAAGATTACTTTACAATTTCGATTTCGATTTTTACTTGAAATATTAAGTTTTCATTTTCCCTGAATTTCACAGCTCTTTCGCTGACAGTTGAGTTTTCTAGCTACCATCTCCAGTACCCCGTACACTTTAAACACTTAACACTTGAAAATTTTTGCCATGATTTTTGCAATTTTGGTTTCCACCATACTGATAATATTAATATATAAATTTTTCCGGCCATGTCATTTTCTTTGATGTTAAAATCTGTAACCTTGTTTTCCCTATTTTTGGTATTTAGCTCAGAGTTTACTGCTTTTAGCGATGGAAATTTTGTTTGGGAAGTTTATAGTTTATATTTTCTTATAATATATAGCCTTTTTTTAGGGTACCTTGTTATTTTCCCCAGCTAATTTTATGTGCTATTTTAGGGCAATTATATGCGGGCCCGAGCAAAGTAGTCAGTTATCAATCCCAACAAATAAAACTTTTAAACTATTTTTTTTTGAAATTTCAACTATTATCACACAGTGTAACAAGTATACAACTACCTACATAATATTTTTATGTAATTAAAAATCAAATGAACCCTGTTTTTTAGAAACATTTTAAAAATAAATTATTATTAGTAAGAATATAAATTTTTCGTTTTTCTTTCCTCCCCTTTTTTACCGGAGACCCATGAAAAACCTTCACTCCAAAATATGTCAAGGGCAAAGCCAAGTTGTCAGATAAAGTATAGGATCAACAAGAAGTGTAAGAACCAGAACACGGGGGAGGAAGAGAAGCCCTCGGACATCACCACTACCAACACGCACCCCTTTGCCCCCTCCGACACTCCTGGGTGTGCCAAACATTTAAATTTTACTTGGTTGTAATTCTACGTCCTTTCTGACTCTAAAAAATGTGTCAAGTTGGACGAAAAAAGCCCCAAATAAATCTACAATTTTACCGACTTATAGTCTTCATGGGCTTGGGGTGGGGACTTCCCCCTACCGTTGTGGCGGGCCTTTTTCCCCCACTCGCTCTCTACAGTTTGCTTATATCCGCAGAGGCCCCGGGGGAGGGGGTATGGGACAGGGGGAGGAATGAGGATCGAAAAAAATATGAAAAAGCAGCCTGGTGTCGTATAGGAAAATTACCACCTAAATACAAAAACCCGATTTTAAAAGGAAAATCTTTCCAATAATTTAAGGGCCATGAATAAAACCTCGCTTCTCATACAGTGGGGGCAAAAAGATGTTCATTTCAATTTTCATTTCAATACATGAATATGGCATAATTAAAACACATATAAATACATTTAAATGGGTTTTTCATAAAAAAAATAGAAAAATATTTTAAAGGGAATATTTACATAATATTTGATATATTTTCCCTTGCCCTTGATGCCCGTGGGATGGAACTGAATCAATCATAAAATTCGCTGCAATTATGATGCACAGACCCCCTGTTCGAATTTTGAAACCCTTTCAAATCGTCTGTAAAAAGAAAAGCAAAAGTCAAACTGTCAATCGCGTCAAACCTCACAAAATTCGAACGGGGCTCTGTTTTTCCATCAAAATTGCAGCGAAATTTTATGATGATTCCAGGATTCCACCCACGGTATAAAGGGTCAAGGGAAATAGATCAAATATTAGAAAATTTCCTTAAAAATATTTTAGTTTTCTATGAAAAAACCCATTTAAAAATGTATTTATTGTGTTTTAATTATGCCATTTTGCATGTATTAAAATAAAAATTTTGCAATGTAACATCTTTTTCACCCACTGTATGTAAAAGCGATGTTTTATCATGTGCCCCTTAATTTTTGGGTCAAGATTTCCCGTTAAAATTTCGGTTTTGTATGTTGGGGTAATATTCCTATACAGACACCATGGCTGACTTTTCATTTTTTCCTTCGATCCTCATTCCTCAACCTTACCATACCAGCCTCTCCGAGGGCCTTGCGGATATAAGCAAACTTATGAGGCGAGTGGGGGAAAAAGGCCGCCACAGACGGTAGGGGGGGAACCCCCCACCCCAAGACATGACACGACTAAAAGTCGGATAATTGAGAGTTTTTTGGGTGATTTAAATATGTACGCCCAACTTGTACACTTTTATTTAGATCAGTAAGGAGCGTGAAATTACAACCAATAAAATTTAAATGTCTTACAACCCAGGGGTGTCGGACGGGGCGAAGCGAGGGCTTTTGGTAGGGGTGATGCCCGAGGGTTCTTTCCTCCCCTCGTGTTTCGGCTTTTATCACTCTTTTTTACCTTACTTTAGCTGAAACGGGCATTTGTCCTGTGACATATTTTGAATGAAAGGTGTTCATGGGTCTCACGGTGAAAAGGGGAGGAAAGAAAAACGTATAATTTATATACTTTAATGATATTAATTTTTGTTTATAATTTTTCTAAAATACACGGGTTCATTTGATTTTTAATTACATGAAATATTATGTATGGTAGTTTTAGTATTGTTAACTTGTGTGATAATATTTTGAATTCAAAAAAAATAGTTATGCAATTTTTTTTTATATGTTGGGGAGTGATAACTGACTGACATTGCTGGGGCCCCGCTATAAAATTTGTCCCAAATTGGGCACATATAAAGTGGGGAAATAACAATGGAAACCCCTAACTAAAGGCATATATATATATAGAAAATTAACTATAAACTTCCAAAAAGCATAATTCCTTCGCTAAAAGCGAGAAAAACTCTGAGCTAAAACACAAAAAAATAGGGAAAAAACTGGATTACATGATGTTCAACATCAAGAAAATGACATGGGAGTAAAATTTTTTATATAATATATATCAGACTAGTGTGGGAAAATCCATAATTGCAAAAACACGGGAATAATTTTCAAGTGTTATGTTTCAAGTGTACGTGTACTGGAGAGGGTACTAGCAAACTCCTTTCACAAAATAGTGTGAAAATTAAGGGAAAATTGAAAACATAATATTTAAAGTAATAAATCGATCGAAATTTGTCAAGAATCTTTAAAAACCCCGAATGATCAAGTAATGACGAAGGGCTCGAGACTGTAGAGCTGCTGCAATGTCATAGTATAGAATTTGTACCTACTAGTAATAGTACTGCGTCAGTAAAAGAATTAATGGACTGTAAAATATAAGGAAAATTACAAACCTCCCCTGATACAATCTGTGGGGGTGTATAGGGGGGTAACACGTGTGTAAGAAACCTTTAAATGTAAAAAAGAATGTAAAAAAGGATAATTAACATAGGTAGAGACAGCGGGTACACAAATTTGTTTGCATGTGTGTGGGCAAACTAAGGTTGCCAAACATCATTCATAAAAAAAATAATGCAAATTTATTGTAGAAATAAATTGACTAGATGTTAAAAAGACTGGCAAGAAATGACTAAATTTATTTTCACATTGGCAACAATGTAGAGAGAAAAGGGTTATCTGTGATCAATCAAAATTTTTCAGGGGGTTTGTATATATTTATGTATATTTTAAAAGACAAGTAGACATTCGTCATTCTCTGCGAGTTTGTTTTTTGTTAGTAAGAAAGAATAAAGGTTAGTTAGTTGACTAGGAATACATTGAGCAGAATGTGTGTAAAAAGCTCGGAGTAATGCTTTGTATGCATATAGTCCCTATTTTAAGTTTTGTAAGTCACAATCCTTCATTCGGTAGTGTCGGGTACAACGGGAAAGAACGTAAGTAAATCATTCCCGTTGTGAATGAAATTTCTTTATAAAATTATGCATCCCCGTTATGTTATCATGCATTTAATAGTAAGGAATAAATTCAAGGAAAAATATGTAATTTATGCAACAAATAATGTGTTAGTTTTTCATGCAAGTAAAAAAATGTATTGTCAATAAGTGAGTTAGTATGTTTTTAAATACATAACAATGTCTGCAAGAAATTTAAATGTATGTCAACATTAAGTCGTAAAAAAAATCCTTTAAAGGGGAAGTAATAAATATGTTATGCAAGATAATGTGTAAAAATCCTTTCATTGGGGAAAGTAAGTAAATAATTGATCATGAAAATACGTGCGAAAAATTCCCTTAAATTTGTAAATGAAGTAAATAATTTTAAATGCTATGCACTGGGTGAAATTTAAAACTGTATAATAGATTCTAATGTGAAGAGTTACTGTCATCCAAGAGTTTTTTCCTGCAAGATTTTACAAGGTAAAAAAAAAATATATTATTTTCATATTTGTAAATAATATGTAGCTAAACCAAAAAATCGTGAAAAATCAAGTAAAGTATTTTAAAGAGCGTATATAACATTATTGGTGTTTTTAGACCTTTTCAAAAATAGAAAACACACAATAAAATTCAGAATACATGGTAGCTGAAAAATGAGGGAACTGATATAAAATGGGATGATAGGGATGGTATGGAAGGTATGACCTACGCTTTTCGTTGTGATCGCAATTTGTGACGGTAATCATTTGTAAAGGTGTGTGCATCTTTAAAATACAGGTGTTCCTGTGTATAAAAATTAGTTTTTGGAAAAAGCATATCTGTTCTAACTTCTATTTACTCGAAACATTATTCCGCCGGGGTATGTAGTAAGACGTCCAAAAATAAAAAATCACGAAAAGCAGAGAGCATTACAGGAATCAGGTTCAGGAAACTTAACATGAACTGTGACAGGGCTGACATTGCCCGCTCGGGGACGCTAGTTAATGATTTTTGTCAATTCAGGGGTTTTACTGGTGCGAGAAATGTGAACTCTAAAGTAGAAACGTAGTAAAAGGGGCAATCATAAGTGGGAATTCAGTAGTAAAGGGCACTGTAAAAGTTTTGTCTCCAGGAATTGTAATAATGCATATGTTTAAAAAAAAAAGGTGGGAAAACCGGGTCTAAAAATTCCCTTGTGTAAAAAGGATAGTATATTTTGCTGAAAAGAGACTTTAATGTCCCAACGGTGTCGAACAGATGCAGTTACCCTAGCCATTTAATGTAAACTTAAATGTATTTAAAATACAATAATATTTCTAAGTTGAAATTTTCCGTGATGTGAAATCACTGTGTTAACTGAAAAATACCGCTCACCTTAACTGAAAAAATTACTTAGGGTGGGAGCTAGTATTGGTGTATGTAGGTGAGGTCCAAGTGAGGATGGATGAAACACGCGTGGATAGTGCCAGGATACGGATGTAGTACATCGCCCGGGGAAAACAATTCTGTAAAGAAAAATCTAAAAAAAAAATAATAATACTATTAAGCACTATATAAATATAATAAAATACTCGACATGTGTGTGGGAGCCCCCGCTTTAAATCCGTAGCTGAGGAATGGCTGGTATGGTGGTAGGAGGCACTGTGGTTATGTAAGTCAGCATTCCTTGAGGGGGGACGGGGGGGTGGGCTGTGTCACGGAAGCTCGGGAGGGAGGCGGGGGTGTTGTCTGGTTGCTGTGTTGCTGTGTAGGGGAGGGGAATCTGTGTTGCGCTGGCCCGTGACGAATGATCTGGTTGCTGCGGAGGTGTTTCGTTTTTGCCCTGACGAGATGCAGTGTGTAGACTTGTAGGGTGGGCAGTTGCTGTAGAACGGTTTATCTTGACCGTGGAGAATGCGAGACGTTTTTCTGTCGGCAGTGCGGTGTTGGGTGGCAGTGTTATGTGGGGGACCTTGTGACAACAATTTGCTGAGTTTTCATGAAGTGTTGTTGCCCCCTCTCTCCATCTTGTTGCTTGTAGTCTTTAAAATTTCTAGTTACTTGCTGGGTGTTGTGTTGTCGTGGACTTGAAGAATTATTGTAGAGTGTGTTGCGGCGGCTTGTGTTTCGTGGGTACGGAGGTTGCCATGTTATGGGGGGTTTGGTAAAGGGGATGGGTGCTATGGTTTGATAGCTTGAAAAAGATCGGCGTAAATTTTATAATCTTGGGGAAACGTGGGAAACGTAAAAGGGCCCGGTTAGTTAAACTCTTGTAGAGGGTTTTTTTAGAACTTGCTTTAGAATGCGTTGGGGGTCGTTAACACTGCGTTATGTGTTTTAAAACTGATAAAATCAGTTACCCCCCCTATCCAATTTATTATTTCGTTTTATTACCACCGCGTATGGAAAACCCTTTATATACGTCTTGTGTAATTTATATAAGTCGCTGTAAGGTTGAACCACCGAATGCCACCATTTATATAAGTCGCGGTATTAACATGCCACCGCATGGCCACCATTTTTTATTGATATTGTGAGACATTGGGATGGGGTTAAAATGGTACTTCCGCTTTGTACACATTTTTTAGGTCCGAAGGAGCGTAAAAAATTCAACCAAGTACAATGAAGTCTTGACACACCCGGGAGTGGCGGACGGGGCGAGGTGAGGTGCGTGTTTGGGAGTGGTGAGCCCAGGACTTTTCTTCCCCCTCCTCGTGATTCTGGGGCGGCATTTTGGAAAATACTAAAACCATCTTAGGGGACAAGACCTTTAGCGCTAGGGGGACATTTTGGAAGCAAAACTCGCTCCCTAAAACCCGTGCAGCGAGTGTAAAATAAGGGAGGGTTGGGGTGTCTTAGCCCCCAATTTTTTTCCTCACCCTAACAACAATGGGGGATATTTTTTGGGTTTTATATTTTATTTTAGACTGTATATAGAATATCAGGCGTAAATACCTATGTATATAATATATAGGTGTGGGGTATATATATACTATATTATAGGGGTGGGCTGGGCGGGAAAAGAAGATTGGGGACAGAAACGGTTTTGCAGATTAATTCAAAATATCAAAAAACCCCCAAAAAAAAAGGTCGTTATTCACGTAATATCAAATAGGCATGAATGGTTTTTGGGAGGATGAAAAGGGGGGAAAAAGAGGGGGGAAAGAAAAATAGAAGAAAAAAAAGGGGACAAAGAGAGAGAAGGAGGAGAGAGGAAAAGGGGAGGGGAGAGAGAGAGAGAGAGAGAGAGAGGGGGAGAAGAGAGAGAGAGGGGAGAGAGAGAGAGAGAGAGAGGGGGGAGAGAGAGAGAGAGAGAGAGAGAGAGAGAGGGGGGGAGAGAGAGAGAGAGAGAGAGAAGAAAAGGAGGAAAAGAGAGGGGGAGAGAGAGAAAGAGAGAAGAGAGGGGGGAGAGAGAGGGGAGGAAAAGGTAAGAGAAAAGGGAATAAGGAGAAAGGGAAAAGGAGGGGGAAGAAATATAGAAGAAAAAAAGGGCGAGGGAGAGGGGAGAGAGAGAGAGAGAGAGAGAAGAGAGAAGAGGAAGAGAGAAAGAGAGAGAGAGGAGAGAGAGAGAGAGGAGAAGAGAGAGAAAAAGGGGAGAGAGGAGAGAGAGAGAAAAGAGAAAAAGAGAAGAGAGGGGAAGAGAGGAAGAGGAAGAAGGGAAAAAAGGGGGAGAGGGAGAAGGAAAGAGAGAGAGAAAGGAAAGAGGAGGGGAGAGGAAAGAAAAAGAAGGGAAAAAAGAGGGGGAGAAAAGAAAAAAAGAGAGAGAGAGAGAGAGAGAGAGAGAGAGGAGAAGAGAGAGAGAGAGAGAGAGAGAGAGGAGAGAGAGAGAGAGAGAGAGGGGGGGAGGAGAGATTGGAAGATTGAAAAGAAAGGGGGGGGAGGAGGGGCCAAAGAAGGGGGGGCCCCCCCAAAAAAAGAGAGCCCCAAAAGAGAATTTTTTGGGAAAAGTCGGGAGAGAAGAGGGGAAAAAGAAAAAAAGGGGGAGGGGAAAAAAAGGAGGGGGGGAAGGGGGAAAGAGAGGAGGGGAAAAAAGAGAGAGGGGAAAAAGAGAAAAAGTGAAAAGAGGGGTAGGAGAAGGAAAAAAAAAGATGAAGAAAAGGGAGAAAGGAGAGGAGGAGGGGAGGGAGGAGAGGAGAGAGAGAGAGAGAGAGAGAGAGAGAGGGAGAGAGAGAGAGAGAGCGAGAGAGAGAGAGAAAAGAGAGAGAGAGAGAGGGAGAAGAAGAAACTGGGCGTGGTATACGTATTCCCGCCAAATACAGACTTGTGTCGCGCGCGCTGATTGGTTAGGTGGCACTAAGAAGGGTTGGCCTTCTGTCCCCTTACACGAAGCTAAGATGACGCCCGAAAATGCTTTCTTAGTAATCTTCTTGGCCCGGTATAACTAAGTCGGTCTTAGGACGCTAAGAGGGTGTAGTTTAGAGCCCCTTCCAAAATGCCGCCCCTGGCTTCTTATCACTTCTTGTTGATCCTATATTTTATGCTGACAACGAGGCATTTGTCCTGTGACATACTTTGAGAGTGCAAGGTGTTCATGGGTCTCACGGTGAAGCAGAGGAGGAAAGATAAACGTATAATTATATATACATTACATAGATATATAATTATATGTTTATAATGTTTCTAAAAATACACTGGTTCATTTGATGTTAATTACATGAAAATATTATGTATGGTAGTTGTAGTACTTGTTACACTTGTGTGATAATAGTTGTAATTCAATAATAATAGTTATGCAAGTTATTATATATGTTAGGAGTGATAACTGACTGACACGACTCCTAAGTCCCCTTACGTGACCTGCACCGCCTACGTCTGTCCCCTGACTCATGCTGAGCCTCAGTGCCCCAGGGGGCACATTCACAGACGCTAACGTCCATGCTTAACAACTTAACGACTGTCATCAGCTGTTTTGGCATTCACAGAGGAGATTGATGACGTCAGAGTTGACGTTAACACACTAAAACACAGCAACTGCCTATAGGGTGGTGTTAATAAAAGGAAGCTACGTACATAAAAATCCTTATAAATTGAGAGTATATGATGTCTTCTGACTCAAGAACTGAACAGAGCAAGTATACAAACGAAATTAGGCCATATAACAAACCCATGCAGGCGCTTGTGGTGATTTTGTTTGTGGTGATGGGCCAAGAGTGGTGAGCAGGGCATCTCACCCGGGTAGCGACTAGCGATGCCAGACACCTCCACGCACGGCTCCGGCAGACTGAAAGGGATTAGCGCGTTTCGTGACGTTCACCGCTCTGATTCAGTCCAGTCTATACCGTTCTAGGCTGGACTGATGCTCGCTAAAATACATCGAGACTGGCCCCGTCCCATTCGTCGTTCCTATTGGCTGGTGGATCGAGTGGGCGGTCCTCCGGGCAGAAATGCAATATAGTGTTGTTGACGGTACATTCATTTCCCAAGATGTTTCAGCAAATTGCGAATATTGTAATTTTTCGTGAAATTACTTTAGTTTTATGGTCGGCCATCATGGTGTTTCATGTCTTATCAGCAGCACGAGAAGCTCCTGGTCGTCTTCCCCGCTGACTGTAGTGCGCATGCGCCAGTTCTCCCCACACTGGTCCAAGGTGGTCCTGCTTCTCTGGGCTGGACCGGACTGGACTGAGCTAAACCGTTCCAGACTGCCTCGCAAAAACAGTGGCCGCCCGGGACTAGCCCAGTCCAGACCGGGCCAGAGCGGCCGCGAAAAACGCGCTTATATAAAGTGTGTCTTGCACTTTTCCTTGATTAAAACCCGAGCCCTTGTCCACCCAGCAGTGAATGGGTACCGGGTGTTAGCCGGGGCTTTGTGACCCGCCTCCCGGGATGGTGGCTTTATTTTTCGGCCAACACTAAAAGAAAGAGGTCACAAGAGGTAGAAGAAGACGGCCTATTACTCGGAAGTAAAGAAAGACTTGTTCTTGATGAAAGATGATACGTTTATTTCACACCAAAAATGACATAGACTTTATCTGAAAGAACAAGAGAAGAAACATTAGTTTTTATGATAGTAACAATAGTTTGTAAATAAAGTCTAGAATAAGGAATGATTCCCGTTCATATAGTATACTGTTTCAATAACATGGAAGCCTGTGTTCTAATGTGGTATTGGGTTTCCGGGAAATAAAAATACATCCATCTGAAGAAAAAAAACTAATTTTAGGCAAGGAAAAACTAGTCAGTGTCTCAGAAAATGACCGCGTAGTCCTTGTCCACTTTTACCATGAAAAATAAATATAATTTATTGGAGCATTTGCCCATAAGCACTTAAAATATTTTGAGCTTTACGTTCTTATTAATGATCAAATATGTTGCAGTCTACTCTATAGTTTTTGTATCGCAATTTTTAGTTTTTGAAAAACCTTACTCTCTGGTTAGTAGAAATTAGGTCAATACTCGGTTAGTTAACGTTGTTGGGAGTCCAGGTTAGGTTTAATTTCCTTTGGGTTATTAGTTTTATAATGATTGCTTTATGAAAAAATAGCACGTTATCATTAATACTCTCAGACTTAGCTTTTTTAATTAAATATGCTAATATATCTTTACATAGTGTTTCTTGCAAGTGGCTCCTACTCAGCACATACCCCAAAAAATATTTCCTTATTCCCCATTATCCAAAAAACTTTGCTAAATTTCCAGTTTGACACCGAATTCACTTTGGTGGACAAAACTTTTTTTCTGATGAGTTTTGATGTGTTTTGAATCAATCTTCTAACAGTTTCTGTCGCAAATTTTTTTTTTTAAAGTGATTTGCGACAAAAAATCATTGAAAAACTAAATTCAACATAACCGAACCTATACCCAAAGGTGGGCATTTCCGCAATTTTAGTCCGAAAATTCCGCAATTCCGCAACTTGCGGAATGGTAATTCGGTTGCGGAATTGTGTAATTACAGATGCCTGAAAAAATTGCGGAATTGCGAATTGCGGACCGCCAAAATTTTGAGACGCAATCGCAATAACTAGCGGAATGGGTAATTCGGTTGCAGAATTGCGCAATTACGGATGCCTGAAAAAAATGCAGAATTGCGGGTTGCGGACCGCCAAAATTTTGAAACGCAATCGCAATAATTGTGACGGTCACCACCTTCAAAGTGGCAAGTGCCCGCGTGAACATAAGTTCCCACCAAAAATTGTGGAGACGACACTGCCAACTGCCAACTTGCCAAGTGTAGCACAGTCACTCATTCAGTGCGTGCTGGAACTTGGGATTGAGAGCGTGTACGCTGGCCGTGTGTGTGATTAGTTGCCAACCTCCACATGCTGAACCAGAAGAAGTGGGAGGAGGGGGAGGAGGAGGAAGAGGAAGATTAGTCGATTACTTAGATTAGTGATTACTAGCCAGTAGACTGTGAAGTGGAAAAGTAAAGAAAAACACTAAAAGAGATAAAGACTTAATTGTGAAGGACAATAGTAACAAGTATAGACAGAAACAGAATAGGAATACAGAAGTAGTAAACACTAATAAAGAGTCTAGAGACATTTTTTGTTTTAATTGTAGGTGTTTAAGAGTCTAGAGCCATTTTTTATTTTAATTGTAGGTGTTTGTTTTAATTGTAGGTGTCAAAATTAGTTTGCGGAATTGCGGAATTGCGGAATTGCGGAATTGCGATTGCGAAAAGGCCTATCTGAAAAAAATTGCGAAATTGCGATTGCGGACTGGTGCAGGTCGGAATTGCGGAATTGCGATTGCGGAATTGGAGAAAAAAATTGCGATGCCCACCTCTGCCTATACCTAACCTAACCTTTACCTAACATAACCAAACCCTTACCTAACATAACCAAACCCTTACCTAACATAACCAAACCTTTACCTAACATAACTTTTACCTAACATAAGCTATACCTAACCTAACCTAGCCTTTACCCCCTCCCTAAAAAAAAAGTGATTGCTATAGAAACTGTTAGCAGATTAATTGAAAACACATCAAAACTCACCAGAAAAAACTTGTCACAGTTCCTTGTACAACGTGAATAATAGATAAATGTGCATGCCTACAGTCGCACACACACCATATCAGGCAGGACAGTAACAATAATGACACTCATGGTCACCACATATATCAAGAGAGGTGAATTTGTAGATTAAAATAACTCAGACGTTTTCGGCTACCTTTTCGGTAAAGCGGGATGTTGTTTATCATATATAAATAATATATCTGAAGAGACTGGGCTGGATGTATATTGACACTCATCGTCACCACACATAACACAGAAGGTAAATATATTGGCAAGAGAAACACAGGCCCCATCCTGGTTATATTTTCGGTGCTTTTTACAACTGGCTACCCTTTCGGCGCTGTGGTGATATTGTTTATCATAACCTTGATAATATACCTTCAGTATTCACCTCAAAGTGATAACACTTGCTGAAATGTGTGTTATACTACTTTGTGATATTGTTTGCAATGTTTTGCGTTGATTATTATTTCGGCTCCTACCAAGCTTGTTGTGTTTTTGCCCGCAGAAACCAATCGCTTCAAAAACGGTCTTCGTACCAAGACGGTGCTTGGACGACAAAAACACGACTCAGTGGTCTTGTCCTCTCCCTTCATATGCTTCGAAGCATATGACAATGTCGCCCTCGACAATCGTGGGCGGTGTGGGTGGGGGGGGGGGGATCAAAAAGTATTGTGACGCAGTAAAATGAGCGTGGCTGGAGGGTGGAGCGGAACCCCCCCACGTCAACGTCTGGCTCACTGAATGGCTGAGCTGCACACAACCTGTCTTACTAATTAAGTACTACTGCCAGACGTATGATAAAAGCGTTAAAAATTTACCGCGTTCTTTGAAACAAAGAAAATAATGTTACATATTTTCCATGTAACTTTTTTTTTTGCACAAGTAGTGTCACATTTTTTTTTGCGCCCACAGTATATCCAAGGCTATTTTTAACCCTGCATAGCGTTGATTTATTCTTTAATCTTTATATAAATAGTTTTTTACGTGATAGCTAGAATAGACCCAAATTTTGGCCAGGCAACAGCTTATTTAGATCAGAATATCTTGATCATTTCTTTAATTTCTTCGATAGGAAAAAAAGATAGTGAATAAAAAGTGAAAGTGATACAGAAAATGACTGGAAAGTGAAAGCGTGCGTGCACTCGGCCTTGGTTAACCCACACAGCCGCTATGAAATATGAGATGCCTAAAAAATTATAAGTCCAGCTACCTGTCTCCCGAGCGCTACCTTGGCTATACTAAGCCGCAATACACCCTTGATTACAGCTGGATAAGTAGTCCCTGTGTAAGGAACAGGTAGTTTGCATGAATTATTGCATATATGGATACGAAATGCTCTCAATTCGTACCATATCAACCTTTCTGATATATTTAAGCATATATATTGCATATTAATCATATAGGGGAATATATTGATGTTTCTAATACTCCGCGAGTATTGCCACGTCAGTGACGTCACGCACAGGGCTATCATCATGGGCATGGTTTTCCCCGCATATGTACGGCATCACAAAATAGCCACGCGGCGCCGAAACTCTCGTTTTCTAATGCTTGTTCTCTAATCCCGTCTTCGTATCAAGACCGCGCTCAAAAACAGGAAATCTTGGATTGGGATTCGTAATCCAAGACGGTGCTTGGACGACGAAAACACGGCTTAAACCTCTGCCAGAGAAACAACCCAACACCATAAGTGAATCTGGGTGTTTTCCGGTGCTCTCCACCGTTTTGTATTGCATACAAAAACCGCGCCAACATTCGTAGAAGTCTACAAATTGTGTCACATGTAGGCCGCTATGTCAGCCCTCGATACCACACATCACCATCTGCCTATAAATACGCTGTATGCAGGGATACCCCTCCTTGGGTTTTTTTTCCCAAGATCTTGGGATTTAGGCCATGGCCGTGGGATATCTTTTGTCTATCTTGGGATTTTCGGAGGGATTATACAAGTATTTCTACAGTGGTTTATCTCAAGATAAATATATATGTACCGTATTTAGGATTCAGTTTCAATGTTTTCCTAACGACCTTGGGATATTTTTGTCTATCTTAGGATTTTTTTGGGGTCAGTTTTGAGTCAGTCCTAAATACGGTACACATGCTTACCTTGAGATAAACTACTGGAGAAATACTTGAATAATCCCCTCAAAATCTTGGGAAAAACCGCAAGGAGTGGCATTCCTGACTCTTCATCATCCCACCTCAGCAATTTTCGCAAGTGGTTTAGTGCCATCCGCGCCAGATATTTCAACTCCCGACAACAACCACACCACAACCCCATACGTTTGGGTTAAAAATAGATATATTGCCGGATGCGGATTTTTACTACCTTGACGTTGATGGGATTTTCATCCAATTCTGTAATGGTCACTGTTGCACTCACATGCCGCACCAAGGATAGTACATAGTTTACAATGTACTGTCCTTGTGCCGCACTGTGGGCAACGAAAAATTCGCAGCTCCCGCAGTCCCCGGATTAGTAACAAGAACACATCAGTGGCTGACGCAACAACTCGTCCTGTGTCCCCTGTATTGTGCACGAAAAGGAATTATATATTTTTATGCGTGATTTAATGTTGTTTGAGACTCGACGAAGTTGAACACAAAGACGAGGTTAAAGACACGCACATAGCCGGTAAGAACTTTAAGCTTTAAGAGAGGGAAGGGAGGCACGTACTGAATGGACCACGTGCTCATACTCCTTTCTAGTATGTACGTATTTTCCCTGTTTCATAAAGAGCTCAGAATCGCTTAATGACACCAGCAGTCACATTACACGCCCCCATCCCCTCAAAAAAAAGCAAAAAAAGAGGCACGAGAACGATATTTTATACCCCATCCTCTTAATAATACTGTAGTCCCCCTTGCAAAGGGTTTTCTTTGTTTGGATACTCGTTGATACACTTACTGAACCTGTTGTTATCTTGCTTGATAGTTGGGGTTTATAGCGGCAGGAGGCGTTGATATGTGGTATGAAAATGTAGCATTGTATTTGTGATATCAGTCAAGTACGTTACGTCACATATATGATTGAGTTTTAAAAATTTGTTTCTCAGACCCCCATTGATTTTGACAGCACTACTTGCATGTCAAATTTCAGCTCAATCCGACAATATTTAGGAAGTTATTCACTTTTTGGCTTAAACTTGGTTCCACTCCCCTTACGCGAATGGGTTTATGGTAAGTACTGTAAATACGTAATATGTATGGTAAGTAAGTATGGTAAGGTGGTGTACAGGTACCCCAGGTTTAAGAACCACTGGTCATGGGGACCCTACACTAGATATATATATATATATTTATATATATATATTATATATATTTTATATATATAATATATATATATATATATATATATATTAATATATTATATATAATATATATATATATATATATATTTATATATATATGTATATATATATATATAAATCGTTATTTATTATCATCTATTTAGTGATATATGCGTTTTCCATGTCATGTTCGTAATGGTAGATCCACTATGTGATTCTATAGATTCATACAATGATATTAAAAGTGATACACTACCTGTATCTACGCTGACTGTCTTTTTTTAACCTATCTTTTTCTTAATCCTACTGTCTTTCTTCCTGCCTTGACGAACTGTATTCCTTCCTTGACTATCTGATTATTGTTCTCACCTTCCACCCTCCTGGCTCTAAAGAAACCTGACCCCATCTCACTCCCACAAGCCGAAATAAGTGGAAAATTATACATATTAACTTATACAGGAACCATCCAAAAACGGCCTCCCTAAGGACAAAACTTTTTATTACTNAACACTGATCATGCAACATCAGTTTCTGACTCACTACATTATTATCTTATATTGTTATCTATGGTTACGTTAACCCAAATGACGTGTCTCAGTGATTGGTTGGTATGTGTGTATCTGCGTATTTATCTAT
The DNA here is from genome assembly GCA_016584305.1 of Chionoecetes opilio. NCBI lineage: Eukaryota > Metazoa > Arthropoda > Malacostraca > Decapoda > Majidae > Chionoecetes > Chionoecetes opilio. The sequence goes on from JACEEZ010002226.1 coordinate 98,583, forward strand.
TTATAGGATTGAGTCAAGCTTGTAATCTCCCGTCTTTTAATACTAAAATCATAAACACTTTATTTTTCATTTATGTGAGCTGCCTACACATAAGTAAAGATGGGGGCATAAGTTATGCTCAGAGCTGGGCACTAAATACATCGAATGTATTTAAATACTAAATACTAAATACATTTTACGAATGTATATAAGTACTAAATACTAAATACATAAATTGTATTTAAATACATTTGTAAATACATTTTAAATACACACAAATTTTTAACATGTCCGAGAAAAATGAATTTCCTTAGGATTTCCTTAGATTTTGGGTTTCCTTAGAAATTTCCTTCTCAGGCCTAAATTTCCTTGAAATCAGGACATTTCCTTGCCAGTGGAAACCCTGGTTCACTGTAACATCAGGGTTGCCAGATAGTTGGGCGGGTTTATGGCCAAAATAACTGATAAAAAAGTATTTACATTCTTATATTATAAGTATTTAAATACAATGTATTTAAATACTCATAAATGTATTTAAATACATGACAACCAATGTATTTATCAAGTATAGGCGTCCAGCCTCTGGCCCCTTTGCTTTTGGCTCAGTTCTTGCGGCTGGAACGTGGCAGCGAGCCACGTTCCAGCAAATTAACTAATTACGCTAATTACTCATTAAGGGCTTGTTCTACGCAAACAGTTTGTTTCTCAGACCCCCATTGATTTTGACAGCACTACTTGCATGTCAAATTTCAGCTCAATCCGAAAATATTTAGGAGTAGTTATTCACTTTTTGGCTTAAACTTGGTTCCACTCCCCCTACGCGAATGGGTCTTATGGTAAGTACTGTAAGTACGTAAATATGTATGGTAAGTAAGTATGGTAAGGTGGTGGTACAGGTACCCCAGGTTAAGAACCACTGGTCTATGGGGACCCTACACTAGATATATATATATATATATATATATATATATATATATATATATATATATATATAATATATATATATATATATATATATATATATATATATATATATATATATATATAATATATATATATATATATTATATATATACTATTATATATATATGCGTTATATCCATAGTATATTCGTAATAGTATAGATCCACTATGTGATTCTATAGATTCATACAATGATATTAAAAGATGAATAATATGTTGCGTAGTAAGGATTAAGCGAATATTATAAAAACACAAACAGGACACATAACTTAAGCCTTTTTTTTCCCTCCCACTTTTCTATCACATCCAGCTGTCAAAAACCCGAGATAGTAAAGGCTACGTTCCAGCTGCAAGAACTGAGCCAAAAGCAAAGGGGCCAGAGGCTGGACGCCTATACTTGATAAATACATTGGTTGTCATGTATTTAAATACATTTATGAGTATTTAGATACATTGTATTTAAATACTTATAATATAAAAATGTAAATACTTTTGTATCAGTTATTTTGGCCATAAACCCGCCCAACTATCTGGCAACCCTGATGTTACAGTGAACCAGGGTTTCCACTGGCAAGGAAATGTCCTGATTTCAAGGAAATTTAGGCCTGAGAAGGAAATTTCTAAGGAAACTCAAAATCTAAGGAAATCCTAAGGAAATTCATTTTTTTCGGACATGTTAAAAATTTGTGTGTATTTAAAATGTATTTACAAATGTATTTAAATACAATTTATGTATTTAGTATTTAGTACTTATATATATTCGTAAAATGTATTTAGTATTTAGTATTTAAATACATTCGATGTATTTAGTGCCCAGCTCTGAGCATAACTTATGCCCCCATCTTTACTTATGTGTAGGCAGCTCACATAAATGAAAAATAAAGTGTTTATGATTTTAGTATTAAAAGACGGGAGATTACAAGCTTGACTCAATCCTATAAATAGATAAATACGCAGATACACACATACCAACCAATCACTGAGACACGTCATTTGGGTTAACGTAACCATAGATAACAATATAAGATAATAATGTAGTGAGTCAGGAAGACTGAGTTGCCATGATAACTTTGTTCCCATAATAATATGACTTGATACTGTTGTTCTTCTACAGTGTTCAAGCAGCCATGGCAGAGAACAGCAGCAGCAGCAGCAGCAGCAGCAGGAACAAGGGGAAGGCAGGCGGCGGGGAGGAACGGGCGGTGACCTCGGTGCAGCTAACAGTCAATGGAGTCGTTCACCAAGGTAGTTATCCTCCCTCCATTTCTCCTGTGTCCGTGGTGTGACAGACGTGACTCGGAACTAATACCAACACTGGATTAATTAATAGAGGGTTGATAGCTAGTATAAAAAGATTTGTGGTCCGAGATGTTGAGGTATTTGTAGGTTTGGAATGTTTGCAATTTGGAAGTTTGGAGTTTCCGAACTTTATATACATGTTAGATCTGCGAATTCCTGTATAAGTTAATTATGTATAATTTTCCACTTTTATTTCCGGTCTTGTGGAGAGTGAGATGGGGGTCAGGTTTTTCTTTAGAGGCCAGGAGGGTGTGAAGGTGAAGAACAATAATCATGATAGTCAAGGAAGGAATACAGTTCGTCAAGGCAGGAAGAAAGACAGTAGGATTAAGAAAAAGATAGGGTTAAAAAAAGACAGTCAGCGTAGATACAGGTAGTGTATCACTTTTAATATCATTGTATGAATCTATAGAATCACATAGTGGATCTACCATTACGAACATGACATGGAAAACGCATATATCACTAAATAGATGATAATAAATAACGATTATATATATATATATACATATATATATAATATATATATATATATATATATATATATATATATATATATATATATATATATATATATATATATATATATATATATTATATATATATATATATATATATATATATATATATATATATATATTATTTGTGTAGGGTCCCCATAGACCAGTGGTTCTTAACCTGGGGTACCTGTACCACCACTTTACCATACTTACTTACCATACATATTTACGTACTTACAGTACTTACCATAAGACCCATTCGCGTAAGGGGAGTGGAACCAAGTTTAAGCCAAAAAGTGAATAACTACTCCTAAATATTGTCGGATTGAGCTGAAATTTGACATGCAAGTAGTGCTGTCAAAATCAATGGGGGTCTGAGAAACAAACTTTTCAAACTCAATCATATATGTGACGTAACGTACTTGACTGATATCACAACTACAATGCTACAATTTTCATACCACATATCAACGCCTCCTGCCGCTATCAACCCCAACTATCAAGCAAGATAACAACAGGTTCAGTAAGTGTTATCAACGAGTATCCAAACAAAGATAACCTTGCAAGGGGGACTACAGTATTATTAAGAGGATGGGGTATAAAATATCGTTCTCGTGCCTCTTTTTTTTCCTTTTTTTTTGAGGGGATGGGGGCGTGTAAATGTGACTGCTGGTGTTCATTAAGCGATTCTGAGCTCTTTATGAAACCAGGGAAAATACGTACATACATAGAAAGGAGTATGAGCACGTGGTCCATTCAGTACGTGCCTCCCTTCCCTCTCTTAAAGCTTAAAGTTCTTACCGGCTATGTGCGTGTCTTTAACCTCGTCTTTGTGTTCAACTTCGTCGAGTCTCAAACAACATTAAATCACGCATAAAAATATATAATTCCTTTTCGTGCACAATACAGGGGACACAGGACGAGTTGTTGCGTCAGCCACTGATGTGTTCTTGTTACTAATCCGGGGACTGCGGGAGCTGCGAATTTTTCGTTGCCCACAGTGCGGCACAAGGACAGTACATTGTAAACTATGTACTATCCTTGGTGCGGCATGTGAGTGCAACAGTGACCATTACAGAATTGGATGAAAATCCCATCAACGTCAAGGTAGTAAAAATCCGCATCCGGCAATATATCTATTTTTAACCCAAACGTATGGGGTTGTGGTGTGGTTGTTGTCGGGAGTTGAATATCTGGCGCGGATGGCACTAAACCACTTGCGAAAATTGCTGAGGTGGGATGATGAAGAGTCAGGAATGCCACTCCTTGCGGTTTTTCCCAAGATTTTGAGGGATTATTCAGTATTTCTCCAGTAGTTTATCTCAAGGTAAGCATGTGTACCGTATTTAGGACTGACTCAAAACTGACCCCAAAAAAATCCTAAGATAGACAAAAATATCCCAAGGTCGTTAGGAAAACATTGAAACTGAATCCTAAATACGGTACATATATATTTATCTTGAGATAAACCACTGTAGAAATACTTGTATAATCCCTCCGAAAATCCCAGATAGACAAAAGATATCCCACGGCCATGGCCTAAATCCCAAGATCTTGGGAAAAAAAAACCCAAGGATGGGGTATCCCTGCATACAGCGTATTTATAGGCAGATGGTGATGTGTGGTATCGAGGGCTGACATAGCGGCCTACATGTGACACAATTTGTAGACTTCTACGAATGTTGGCGCGGTTTTTGTATGCAATACAAAACGGTGGAGAGCACCGGAAAACACCCAGATTCACTTATGGTGTTGGGTTGTTTCTCTGGCAGAGGTTTAAGCCGTGTTTTCGTCGTCCAAGCACCGTCTTGGATTACGAATCCCAATCCAAGATTTCCTGTTTTTGAGCGCGGTCTTGATACGAAGACGGGATTAGAGATCAAGCATTAGAAAACGAGAGTTTCGGCGCCGCGTGGCTATTTTGTGATGCCGTACATATGCGGGGAAAACCATGCCCATGATGATAGCCCTGTGCGTGACGTCACTGACGTTGGCAATACTCGCGGAGTATTAGAACATCAATATATTCCCCTATATGATTAATATGCAATATATATGCTTAAATATATCAGAAAGGTTGATATGGTACGAATTGAGAGCATTTCGTATCCATATATGCAATAATTCATGCAAACTACCTGTTCCTTACACAGGGACTACTTATCCAGCTGTAATCAAGGGTGTATTGCGGCTTAGTATAGCCAAGGTAGCGCTCGGGAGACAGGTAGCTGGACTTATAATTTTTTAGGCATCTCATATTTCATAGCGGCTGTGTGGGTTAACCAAGGCCGAGTGCACGCACGCTTTCACTTTCCAGTCATTTTCTGTATCACTTTCACTTTTTATTCACTATCTTTTTTTCCTATCGAAGAAATTAAAGAAATGATCAAGATATTCTGATCTAAATAAGCTGTTGCCTGGCCAAAATTTGGGTCTATTCTAGCTATCACGTAAAAAACTATTTATATAAAGATTAAAGAATAAATCAACGCTATGCAGGGTTAAAAATAGCCTTGGATATACTGTGGGCGCAAAAAAAAATGTGACACTACTTGTGCAAAAAAAAAAGTTACATGGAAAATATGTAACATTATTTTCTTTGTTTCAAAGAACGCGGTAAATTTTTAACGCTTTTATCATACGTCTGGCAGTAGTACTTAATTAGTAAGACAGGTTGTGTGCAGCTCAGCCATTCAGTGAGCCAGACGTTGACGTGGGGGGGTTCCGCTCCACCCTCCAGCCACGCTCATTTTACTGCGTCACAATACTTTTTGATCCCCCCCCCCCCACCCACACCGCCCACGATTGTCGAGGGCGACATTGTCATATGCTTCGAAGCATATGACGGGAGAGGACAAGACCACTGAGTCGTGTTTTTGTCGTCCAAGCACCGTCTTGGTACGAAGACCGTTTTTTGAAGCGATTGGTTTCTGCGACAAAAACACAACAAGCTTGGTAGGAGCCGAAATAATAATCAACGCAAAACATTGCAAACAATATCACAAAGTAGTATAACACACATTTCAGCAAGTGTTATCACTTTGAGGTGAATACTGAAGGTATATTATCAAGGTTATGATAAACAATATCACCACAGCGCCGAAAGGGTAGCCAGTTGTAAAAAGCACCGAAAATATAACCAGGATGGGGCCTGTGTTTCTCTTGCCAATATATTTACCTTCTGTGTTATGTGTGGTGACGATGAGTGTCAATATACATCCAGCCCAGTCTCTTCAGATATATTATTTATATATGATAAACAACATCCCGCTTTACCGAAAAGGTAGCCGAAAACGTCTGAGTTATTTTAATCTACAAATTCACCTCTCTTGATATATGTGGTGACCATGAGTGTCATTATTGTTACTGTCCTGCCTGATATGGTGTGTGTGCGACTGTAGGCATGCACATTTATCTATTATTCACGTTGTACAAGGAACTGTGACAAGTTTTTTCTGGTGAGTTTTGATGTGTTTTCAATTAATCTGCTAACAGTTTCTGTAGCAATCACTTTTTTTTTAGGGAGGGGGTAAAGGCTAGGTTAGGTTAGGTATAGCTTATGTTAGGTAAAAGTTATGTTAGGTAAAGGTTTGTTATGTTAGGTAGGGTTTGGTTATGTTAGGTAAGGGTTTGTTATGTTAGGTAAAGGTTAGTTAGGTATAGGCAGAGGTGGGCATCGCATTTTTTTCTCCAATTCCGCAATCGCAATTCCGCAATTCCGACCTGCACCAGTCCGCATCGCAATTTCGCAATTTTTTTCAGATAGGCCTTTTCGCAATCGCAATTCCGCAATTCCGCAATTCCGCAATTCCGCAACTAATTTTGACACTACAATTAAAACAAACACCTACAATTAAAATAAAAAATGGCTCTAGACTCTTAAACACCTACAATTAAAACAAAAAATGTCTCTAGACTCTTTATTAGTGTTTACTACTTCTGTATTCCTATTCTGTTTCTGTCTATACTTGTTACTATTGTCCTTCACAATTAAGTCTTTATCTCTTTTAGTGTTTTTCTTTACTTTTCACTTCACAGTCTACTGCTAGTAATCACTAATCTAAGTAATCGACTAATCTTCCTCTTCCTCCTCCTCCCCCTCCTCCCACTTCTTCTGGTTCAGCATGTGGAGGTTGGCAACTAATCACACACACGGCCAGCGTACACGCTCTCAATCCCAAGTTCCAGCACGCACTGAATGAGTGACTGTGCTACACTTGGCAAGTTGGCAGTTGGCAGTGTCGTCTCCACAATTTTTGGTGGGAACTTATGTTCACGCGGGCACTTGCCACTTTGAAGGTGGTGACCGTCACAATTATTGCGATTGCGTTTCAAAATTTTGGCGGTCCGCAACCCGCAATTCTGCATTTTTTTCAGGCATCCGTAATTGCGCAATTCTGCAACCGAATTACCCATTCCGCTAGTTATTGCGATTGCGTCTCAAAATTTTGGCGGTCCGCAATTCGCAATTCCGCAATTTTTTCAGGCATCTGTAATTACACAATTCCGCAACCGAATTACCATTCCGCAAGTTGCGGAATTGCGGAATTGCGGACTAAAATTGCGGAATGCCCACCTTTGGGTATAGGTTCGGTTATGTTGAATTTAGTTTTTCAATGATTTTTTGTCGCAAATCACTTTAAAAAAAAAATTTGCGACAGAAACTGTTAGAAGATTGATTCAAAACACATCAAAACTCATCAGAAAAAAAGTTTTGTCCACCAAAGTGAATTCGGTGTCAAACTGGAAATTTAGCAAAGTTTTTTGGATAATGGGGAATAAGGAAATATTTTTTGGGGTATGTGCTGAGTAGGAGCCACTTGCAAGAAACACTATGTAAAGATATATTAGCATATTTAATTAAAAAAGCTAAGTCTGAGAGTATTAATGATAACGTGCTATTTTTTCATAAAGCACAATCATTATAAAACTAATAACCCAAAGGAAATTAAACCTAACCTGGACTCCCAACAACGTTAACTAACCGATGTATTTGACCTAATTTCTACTAACCAGAGAGTAAGGTTTTTCAAAAACTAAAAATTTGCGATACAAATACTATAGAGTAGACTGCAACATATTTGATCATTAATAAGAACGTAAAGCTCAAAATATTTTAAGTGCTTATGGGCAAATGCTCCAATAAATTATATTTATTTTTCATGGTAAAAGTGGACAAGGACTACGCGGTCATTTTCTGAGACACTGACTAGTTTTTCCTTGCCTAAAATTAGTTTTTTTTCTTCAGATGGATGTATTTTTATTTCCCGGAAACCCAATACCACATTAGAACACAGGCTTCCATGTTATTGAAACAGTATACTATATGAACGGGAATCATTCTCCTATTCTAGACTTTATTTACAAACTATTGTTACTATCATAAAAACTAATGTTTCTTCTCTTGTTCTTTCAGATAAAGTCTATGTTCATTTTTGGTGTGAAATAAACGTATCATCTTTCATCAAGAACAAGTCTTTCTTTACTTCCGAGTAATAGGCCGTCTTCTTCTACCTCTTGTGACCTCTTTCTTTTAGTGTTGGCCGAAAAATTAAGCCACCATCCCGGGAGGCGGGTCACAAAGCCCCGGCTAACACCCGGTACCCATTCACTGCTGGGTGGACAAGGGCTCGGGTTTTAATCAAGGAAAAGTGCAAGACACACTTTATATAAGCGCGTTTTCGCGGCCGCTCTGGCCCGGTCTGGACTGGGCTAGTCCCGGGCGGCCACTGTTTTTGCGAGGCAGTCTGGAACGGTTTAGCTCAGTCCAGTCCGGTCCAGCCCAGAGAGCAGGACCACCTTGGACCAGTGTGGGGAGAACTGGCGCATGCGCACTACAGTCAGCGGGGAAGACGACCAGGAGCTTCTCGTGCTGCTGATAAGACATGAAACACCATGATGGCCGACCATAAGACTAAAGTAATTTCACGAAAAATTACAATATTCGCAATTTGCTGAAACATCTTGGGAAATGAATGTACCGTCAACAACACTATATTGCATTTCTGCCCGGAGGACCGCCCACTCGATCCACCAGCCAATAGGAACGACGAATGGGACGGGGCCAGTCTCGATGTATTTTAGCGAGCATCAGTCCAGCCTAGAACGGTATAGACTGGACTGAATCAGAGCGGTGAACGTCACGAAAACGCGCTAATACCTTCAGTCTGCCGGAGCCGTGCGTGGAGGTGTCTGGCATCGCTAGTCGCTACCCGGGTGAGATGCCCTGCTCACCACTCTTGGCCCATCACCACAAACAAAATCACCACAAGCGCCTGCATGGGTTTGTTATATGGCCTAATTTCGTTTGTATACTTGCTCTGTTCAGTTCTTGAGTCAGAAGACATCATATACTCTCAATTTATAAGGATTTTTATGTACGTAGCTTCCTTTTATTAACACCACCCTATAGGCAGTTGCTGTGTTTTAGTGTGTTAACGTCAACTCTGACGTCATCAATCTCCTCTGTGAATGCCAAAACAGCTGATGACAGTCGTTAAGTTGTTAAGCATGGACGTTAGCGTCTGTGAATGTGCCCCCTGGGGCACTGAGGCTCAGCATGAGTCAGGGGACAGACGTAGGCGGTGCAGGTCACGTAAGGGGACTTAGGAGTCGTGTCAGTCAGTTATCACTCCTAACATATATAATAACTTGCATAACTATTATTATTGAATTACAACTATTATCACACAAGTGTAACAAGTACTACAACTACCATACATAATATTTTCATGTAATTAACATCAAATGAACCAGTGTATTTTTAGAAACATTATAAACATATAATTATATATCTATGTAATGTATATATAATTATACGTTTATCTTTCCTCCTCTGCTTCACCGTGAGACCCATGAACACCTTGCACTCTCAAAGTATGTCACAGGACAAATGCCTCGTTGTCAGCATAAAATATAGGATCAACAAGAAGTGATAAGAAGCCAGGGGCGGCATTTTGGAAGGGGCTCTAAACTACACCCTCTTAGCGTCCTAAGACCGACTTAGTTATACCGGGCCAAGAAGATTACTAAGAAAGCATTTTCGGGCGTCATCTTAGCTTCGTGTAAGGGGACAGAAGGCCAACCCTTCTTAGTGCCACCTAACCAATCAGCGCGCGCGACACAAGTCTGTATTTGGCGGGAAATACGTATACCACGCCGAGTCTCTCTCTCTCTCTCTCTCTCTCTCTCTCTCTCTCTCTCTCTCTCTCTCTCTCTCTCTTCCTCTCTCATCCTCTCTCTCTCTCTCTCTCTCTCTCTCTCTCTCTCTCTCTCTCTCTCTCTCTCTCTCTCTTTCCCTTCTCTCTCTCTCTCTCTCTCTCTCTCTCTCTCTTTCCCTTCTCTCTCTCTTTCCCTTCTCTCTCTCTCTCTTTCTTTCCCTTCTCTCTCTCTCTCTCTCTTTTCCCCTCTCTCCTCTCTCTCTCTCTCTCTCTCTCTCTCTCTCTCTCTCTCTCTCTCTCCTCTCTCTCTCTCTCTCTCTCTCTCTCTCTCTCTCTCTCTCTCCTCTCTCTCTCTCTCTCTCTCCTCTCTCTCTCTCTCTCTCTCTCTCCTTTTTTTCTTCTATTATTTCTTCCCCCTCCTCTTCCTTCTCCTTGAGTTGCCAGATATGTATTACTGCTAGTCACTGCAGTGTACACGCCGAGGGAGTCTCTCTCTTCTCTCTCTCTCGCTCTCTCTCTCTCTCATCTCTCTCTCTCCTTCTCTCTCTCTCTCTCTCTCTCTCTCTCTCTCTCTCTCTCTCTCTCTTCTCTCTCTCTCTCTCTCCTCTCTCTCTCTCTCTCTCTCTCTCTCTTCTCTCTCTCTCTCTCTCCTCTCTCTCTCTCTCTTTGTCTCCTTTTTTTTCTTCTATTATTTCTTCTCCCTCCTCTTCCTTCCCCTTTTCATCCTCCACACACATATCATAGCCAGTATGTGATATTATCGTGAATACGACACTTTTTTTCTGGTGTGTTTTGATATGTTTAGAATTAATCTGCTAACCGTTTCTGTCGCAAATCATATCTATTCCGCCCAGCCCACCCCTATATATATAGTATATATATAGCCCACACCTATTATATATATAACATAGTGTATTATACAGCCTGATATTCTATATACAGTCTAAAATATATAATATATAACCAATAATATAACCATTGTTGTTATGGTGACGGAGAAAATTGCGGGCTAAGACGACCCCAACCCGCCTTAGTTTACACTCGCTGCACTGTCTTAGGCGGAGCGAACTTTGCTTCCGAAAATGTCCACCTAGCGCTAAGATGGTCTTAGTCCCCTAAGATGGTCTTAGTAGTGTTCCAGAATGCCGCCCCAGAATCACGAGGAGGAGGAAGAGAAGTCTCCGGACATCACCACTACCAACACGCACCTCACACTCGCCCCGTCCGACACTCCCTGGCTGTGCTCAAGACATTCATTGTACTTGGTTGTAATTTCTACGCTCCTTACTGGACTCTAAATAAATGTGTACAAAGCTGGAAGTACCATTTTAACTCATACCAGATAAGTCTCTACAAATATCAGACTTATATAAATGGTGGCCATGCGGTGGTCATGTTAATACCGCGACTTATATAAATGGTGGCATTCGGTGGTTCAACCGTTACAGCGACTTATATAAATTACACAAGACGTATATAAATGGTGCCATAACGCGGTGGGTAATATAACGAAATATATAAATGGTGGATAAGCGGTGGTAACTGATTTTATCAGTTTTATAACACAATAACGCAGTGTTAACGACACCCAACGCATTCTACAAGCAAGTTCTACAAAAAGCCTCTACAAGAGTTTAACTAACTCTGGCCATTCTACAGCTTCTCCACGTTCTACCAAGATTATCAAGATTATACGCCGATCTTCTTCAAGCTATCACAACCATAGACAGCCAGTACCAGTACCACAACCACGCCCATCAACATGGCAACCTCCGTACCCTACGCAACACAAGCCAGCCGCAACACACTCTACAATAATTGCTTCAAGTCCACGAGCAACACAACAGCCAGCAAGTAACTACGAGAATCTTCAAGACTACAAGCAACTACAGATGGAGAGAGTGGCAGACAACACTTCATGCAACTCAGCAAATTCGTTCGTCACAAGGTCGACCCCACATCAACACTGCCACCCAACACCGCACTGCCACAGACAGAAACGTCTCGCATCTCTCCACGGTCAAGATATACACGTTCTACATGCAACTGTCCAGCCCTACAAGTCTACAGCACTGCATCTCGTCATGGCAGAACGTAACACCTCCGCTAGCAACACAGATCATCTCGTCACGGGCCAGCGCAACACAGATACCCCTCCCGCTACACAGCAACACAGCAACCAGACAACACCACCGCCTGCCTGCCGAGCATTCCGCTGACACAGACCATCACCCGTCCGCCCTCACAGGAATGCTGACTTGACACTAACACACAGTGTCACTCACTACCACCACTACCAGCCATTCCTCAGCTACGGACTTAAGCGCGTGCATCACCACACACATGTCTGAGTATTTTATTCATATTTCATATATGTGTCTTAATATGTTATTATTATATTTTTTTCTTAGATTTCTTCTTTGACAGAATGTGTATCTCCGGCGACTGTACTACATCCGTCATCCTGGCACTCATCCACGCTGTGTTTCATCCATCACTCACTTGGACCTCACCTATCATACACCAATACGAGTAGCTACCAGCTAAGTAATATTTTTCAGTTATAGGTGAGCAGGTATATTTCGAGTTAACACAGTGATTTCACATACACGGACAATTTCAACGTTAGAAATATTATAGTGCTATTTTAACATACATTTAAGTTTACATTACAATGGCTACGGTAACTGCATCTGTTCAGACACCGTTAGGACACTTAAGTCATCATTTTCAGCAAACATATGACTATCCTTTTTACACAAGGCGAATTTTTAGACCACGGTATTCCCACACTATTTTTTTTCAACAGTAATGCATATATTACAATTCCTGGAGACATAACTCTTACGAGTGCACATTTACTACTGAATTACCACTTTATGAGTGCACCTTTACTACTGTTTACTACTTTATGAGTTCACATTTACTACTGCACCAGTGCAAACTCCTGAGATTGACATAAATGCATTAACTAGCGTGCCCGAGCGAGCAATGTCAGTCACTGTCACAGTTCAGTGTTAGAGATTCCTGAACCTGATTCCTGTAATGCTCTCTGCTTTTCGTGATTGTTTAGTTTGAGACGTCTTACTACATACACGGTCGCGAATAAATGTTTCGAGTAACTAGAAGGTTAGATACAGATGATGCTTTACCAAACACTAATTTTGATACACAGGACACACCTGTAGTTAATGATGACACACACACTGTTACAACTGATTACCGTCACAAATTGCGATCACACACGGAAAAGCAGTAGTGTCATACCATTCCATACCATCCATATCATCACATTTTATATCAGTTCACCTCATTATTTTACAGCTACCATGTATTCTGAATTTTATTGTGTGTTGTTCTATTTTTAGAAAAGGTCTACACAACACACCAAGCTAATGTTATATACGCTCTTGAAAATACTTTACATTGATGTTTTCACGATTTTTTGGTTTAGCTACATATTATTCTGACCAACTATAGAAAATAATATATTTGCATTTTACCTTGTAACTCTTGCAGGATAGAAACTCTAATGGATGACAGATAACTCTTCACATTAGAATACTATTATGTAACAGTTAAAGTTGCACCACAGTGCATAGCATTATATAATTATTTACTTACATTTCACAATTCAAGGAATTATTTCGCACGTATTGTTGCATGATCATATTATTTACTTACTTTCCTCAATGAAAGGAATTATTACACACTTATCATTGCATAACATTATTTACTTACATTCCTCATTTAAAGGATTTTTTTTACGCACTTAATGTTGACATACATTAATTACTTGCATGACATTGTTATGTATTAACATACATACTAACTCACTTATTGTTACAATACATTATTTACTTGCATGAAATACTAACACACTTATTTGTTGCATAAATTACATATTTTTCCTTGAATTCATTCCTTACGTATTAACTGCATGATAACATAACTGCATGCATAACTTATTATACATGAATTACATTCACAACGGGAATGATTTACTTACGTTCTTCCTGTTGTACCACGATCACTACTCGAATGATAGGATTGTGTACTTACTAACACATTAAACTAGGTACTATATGCATGACAAGCAGTTACTCCAGAGCTTTTTACACTACATTCTGCTCACATGTATTGCCTATGTACAACTAACTAACCATTTATTCTTACTTACTAACAAATTCAAACTCGCAGAGAAGTGACGAATGTCTACTTGTCTTATACATATACAGTATAATATATACAGACCTCTGAAAATATTGATTGATCACAGATAACCTTATCTCTCATAACATTGTTCGCCAATGTCGAATAATAATTCAGTCAGTTTCTCTGCCAGTCAGTTTTTACACTCGCTGATGTCAATTTATTTTCTACAATAACTTTGCATTATTTTCATTTATGAATGATGTTTGGCAACCTTAGCTTTGCCTACACACAATGCAACCACATTATTGTGTATCCAGCGATGTCTCTACCTATGTTAATTATCCATTTTGACTATTACTTATTTACATATTACTAGGTTACTTACACCACAGTAGTTACCCACACTGATACACCCACACAGATTGTATCAGGCGAGGTCTTGTCAATTTATCCTTATATTTCTACAGTCCATTACATTCTTTTACTGACGCAGTACTATTACTAGTAGGTACATACATTGCTATACTATGCACATTGCAGCAGCTCTACAGTCAGTCGAGCCTTCGTCATTACTTGACTCATTCAGGGTTTTTAACGATTACTTGACAATTTACGATTACGATTTCATTACTTGAAATATTATGTTCTCAATTTTTCCCTGTAATTTTCACAGCTACTTTCGCTGACAGTTGAGTTTGCTAGCTACCATCTCCAGTACACGTACACTTGAAACACTTAACACTTGAAATTATTGCCAGTGATTTTTGCACATTATGGATTTACCCACACTAGTACTGATATATATATATATATATAATTTTACTCGGCCATGTCATTTTCTTTGATGTTGAACATCATGTAATCCATTGTTTTCCATATTTTTCTGTGTATTTAGCTCAGAGTTTACTCGCTTTTAGCGATAGGAATTATGCTTTGGGAAGTTTATAGTTTATATTTTCTATATATATATATAGCCTTTAGTTAGGTGTACCATTGTTATTCCCTAGCTAATTATTATGTGCCTAATTTGAGGACAAATTATATAGCGGCCCGAGCAATGTCAGTCAGTTATCACTCCTAACATATATAATAACTTGCATAACTATTTTTATTGAATTACAACTATTATCACACAAGTGTAACAAGTACTACAACTACCATACATAATATTTTCATGTAATTAACATCAAATGAACCAGTGTATTTTTAGAAACATTATAAACATATAATTATATATCTATGTAATGTATATATAATTATACGTTTATCTTTCCTCCTCTGTTTCACCGTGAGACCCATGAACACCTTGCACTCTCAAAGTATGTCACAGGACAAATGCCAAGTTGTCAGCATAAAGTATAGGATCAACAAGAAGTGATAAGAAGCCAGAATCACGAGGAGGAGGAAGAGAAGCCCTCGGACATCACCACTACCAACACGCACCTCTCATTCGCCCCGTCCGACACTCCCTGGCTGTGCTCAAGACATTAATTGTACTTGGTTGTAATTTCTACGCTCCTTACTGGACTCTAAATAAATGTGTACAAGTTGGACGTACATATTTAAGTCACCCAAATAACTCTACAATTATACCGACTTATAGTCGTGTCATGGTCTTGGTGTGGGGGACTTCCCTCCCTACCGTCTGTGGCGGCCTTTTTACCACCACTCGCTCTCATACAGTTTGCTTATATCCGCAGAGGCCCTCGGGAGAGGCTGGTATGGTACAGGGTTGAGGAATGAGGATCGAAGGGAAAATATGAAATGTCAGCCATGGATGTCTGTATAGGAATATTACCACCTAACATACAAAACCTGATTTAACAGGGAAAATCTTGACCAATAATTAAGGAACACATGAATAACACATCGCTTCTACATACAGTGGGTGCAAAAAAGATGTTACATTGCAATATTTCATTTCAATACATGCAATATGGCATAATTAAAAAACATATAAATACATTTAAATGGGTTTATTCATAGAAAAACATAGAAATATATTTTAAAGGAATATTTACATTAATATTTGATCATATTTCCCTTGACCTTGATGACCGTGGGATGGAATCCTGGAATCAATCATGAAATTACGCTGCAATTATGATGACACAGACGCCCTGTTCGAATTTTGTGAGAGCTTTGACAGACGATTTGACAGATTTGACTTTTGCTTTTGCTTTTGACAGACGATTTGACAGGCTTTCAAAATTCGAATTTCAAAATATAATAATAACATATTAAGACACATATATGAAATATGAATAAAATACTCAGACATGTGTGTGGTGATGCACGCGCTTAAGTCCGTAGCTGAGGAATGGCTGGTAGTGGTGGTAGTGAGTGACACTGTGTGTTAGTGTCAAGTCAGCATTCCTGTGAGGGCGGACGGGTGATGGTCTGTGTCAGCGGAATGCTCGGCAGGCAGGCGGTGGTGTTGTCTGGTTGCTGTGTTGCTGTGTAGCGGGAAGGGTATCTGTGTTGCGCTGGCCCGTGACGAGATGATCTGTGTTGCTAGCGGAGGTGTTACGTTCTGCCATGACGAGATGCAGTGCTGTAGACTTGTAGGGCTGGACAGTTGCATGTAGAACGTGTATATCTTGACCGTGGAGAGATGCGAGACGTTTCTGTCTGTGGCAGTGCGGTGTTGGGTGGCAGTGTTGATGTGGGGTCGACCTTGTGACGAACGAATTTGCTGAGTTGCATGAAGTGTTGTCTGCCACTCTCTCCATCTGTAGTTGCTTGTAGTCTTGAAGATTCTCGTAGTTACTTGCTGGCTGTTGTGTTGCTCGTGGACTTGAAGCAATTATTGTAGAGTGTGTTGCGGCTGGCTTGTGTTGCGTAGGGTACGGAGGTTGCCATGTTGATGGGCGTGGTTGTGGTACTGGTACTGGCTGTCTATGGTTGTGATAGCTTGAAGAAGATCGGCGTATAATCTTGATAATCTTGGTAGAACGTGGAGAAGCTGTAGAATGGCCAGAGTTAGTTAAACTCTTGTAGAGGCTTTTTGTAGAACTTGCTTGTAGAATGCGTTGGGTGTCGTTAACACTGCGTTATTGTGTTATAAAACTGATAAAATCAGTTACCACCGCTTATCCACCATTTATATATTTCGTTATATTACCACCGCGTATGGCACCATTTATATACGTCTTGTGTAATTTATATAAGTCGCTGTAACGGTTGAACCACCGAATGCCACCATTTATATAAGTCGCGGTATTAACATGACCACCGCATGGCCACCATTTATATAAGTCTGATATTTGTAGAGACTTATCTGGTATGAGTTAAAATGGTACTTCCAGCTTTGTACACATTTATTTAGAGTCCAGTAAGGAGCGTAGAAATTACAACCAAGTACAATGAATGTCTTGAGCACAGCCAGGGAGTGTCGGACGGGGCGAGTGTGAGGTGCGTGTTGGTAGTGGTGATGTCCGAGGACTTCTCTTCCTCCTCCTCGTGATTCTGGGGCGGCATTTTGGAACACTACTAAGACCATCTTAGGGGACTAAGACCATCTTAGCGCTAGGTGGACATTTTCGGAAGCAAAGTTCGCTCCGCCTAAGACAGTGCAGCGAGTGTAAACTAAGGCAGGGTTGGGGTCGTCTTAGCCCGCAATTTTCTCCGTCACCATAACAACAATGGTTATATTATTGGTTATATATTATATATTTTAGACTGTATATAGAATATCAGGCTGTATAATACACTATGTATATATATATATAGGTGTGGGCTATATATATACTATATATATAGGGGTGGGCTGGGCGGAATAGATATGATTTGCGACAGAAACGGTTAGCAGATTAATTCTAAACATATCAAAACACACCAGAAAAAAAGTGTCGTTATTCACGATAATATCACATACTGGCTATGATATGTGTGTGGAGGATGAAAAGGGGGAAGGAAGAGGAGGGAGAAGAAATAATAGAAGAAAAAAAAGGAGACAAAGAGAGAGAGAGAGAGAGAGAGAGAGAGAAGAGAGAGAGAGAGAGAGAGAGAGAGAGAGGAGAGAGAGAGAGAGAGAGAGAGAGAGAGAGAGAGAGAGAGAGAGAGAGAGAGAGAGAGAAGAGAGGAGAGAGAGAGAGAGAGAGAGAGAGAGAGAGAGAGAGAGAGAGAGAGACTCCCTCGGCGTGTACACTGCAGTGACTAGCAGTAATACATATCTGGCAACTCAAGGAGAAGGAAGAGGAGAGGGGAAGAAATAATAGAAGAAAAAAAGGAGAGAGAGAGAGAGAGAGAGAAGAGAGAGAGAGAGAGAGAGAGAGAGAGAGAGAGAGAGAGAGAGAGAGAGAGAGAGAGAGAGAAGAGAGAGAGAGAGAGGAGAGAGAGGAGAGAGAGAGAGAGAGAGAGAGAGAGAGAGAGAGAGAGAGAGAAGAGAGAGGGAAAGAGAGAGAGAGAGAGAAGGAGAGAGGAGAAAGAGAGAGAGAGAGAGAGAAGGGAAAGAGAAGAGAGAGAGAGAAGAGAGAGAGAGAGAGAGAGAGAGAGAGAGAGAGAGAAGAGGAGAAGAGAGAGAGAGAGAGAGAGAGAGAGAGAGAGAGAGAGAGAGAGAGAAGAGAGAGAGAGAGAGAGAGAGAGAGAGAGAGAGAGAGAGAGAGAGAGAGAGAGAGAGAGAGAGAGAGAGAGAGACCGGAGGAACGATTGAAAGATTGGTCAGCGGCGAGATGAGTAGGATAGAGGGTTGGCCCAGAAGAGAGAAGAGAGAGCCCGAAGATGCGTGTTTAGTACTTCTTGGCCCGGAATACAGACTGTAGCGCGGTGTTAGGTAGGCCTAAGAAGGTGGCTGTCCCTACACGAACTAAGATGACGCCCGAAATCTTTCTAGAATGGCCCTAAACAGGCGTGTCTTATGCCTACAGAGGGTAGTTGAGCCTTCCAAAATCGCTGTTCTTATACTTCTTTGCCTATATTGTACAACGAGGCATTTGTCCTGTGACATACTTTGAGAGTGCAAGGTGTCATGGTAGGCCACGTGATGCAGTAGAGAGTAAAATACANCGTCAAGAGGATCACATATGGAGCAAGCATATCGTTGCTTTTTAATGCGAGGGTTAAAATTTTTAAATTTAGCACCATGCTAATTTGATGCTTGTGACGGACTCCCCACAAAACGGGCCCAAGGTCACACACATCCTAAATCCAGGAGTGGGTGTTAGTAAACTCGTACAATTGAATTCAAAGGAAGAACAGACCGCAAGAGCCTTACTAGGCCAAACGAGGCTACCTGTGTGATACCTTTTTACCACTGTAGTTTCTTACTTGTAAAGGCAAAATAATAGCAAAGTTGAAGGATTCTGCCACCTACCATTCCCCCCGGCCGAGGCCGGAAGAAAAATAAAGGAAAACACCATGCAGTATTAAGAAACTGCCCGTGAAATTTGATAGGAAAATTTTGAAGGAAAGATATACTGTTAGCTAAAGAATAAGCCAAAAAATAAAGCAAATTACGTAGGACCGAAGCAATCGATTTGGGCACCTGATACTTAGTATTTATATAACTTATTCTTAAAAACGCCTCATCTGTTTTACTATGAACTATTTGTGCTAAAAAAGAGCTCCAAATATTAACACGTCTATTAAAAAAAGTGCTTCGCTGCAAGTGAACGGAGTCAATGATCTTTAATCATCTTGATCAATGATCTTTTTATCCATTATTACGAGTCTTACTTATCCAAACAATATTTATATAGTCTTTTATGTTAACAATATCGAAGACATGGAACATTTTAAACAGCTCTAGCAAGTCTACACGAAATCTATATTTAAAAAACTCTATGAAAGAAAAAGTGCTTCCCTGAAATTTGAACGGATTATTTACATTGATATGTTATCCATTATTACGAGTCCTGCTTGTCAAAACTATATTTAGATAGTCGTTTATGTTAACATTATCGAGACCAGGGAACATTTTAAACAGCCCTAGCAAGTCTGCACGCAATCCAGTTTTAACAGACTTAAAAAGCTAAGTTCCTTATGTTGCTTGCTCTTCGAATGCCTTGTTTGGCAGGCGCTGAATCATTTAATAACTTTTCTTGTACTCTATCTATATATTCTATCTATAGTAGAGCGACCAGAACTGAACGCAGTTTCAAGACGAGGACGCACTATCGTATTGGAAAGTGTACAGTCTATACGGTTTGCTGAACGGCTGGACCAGGTTTTGGTCCCACTACGCATCTACTACGTCATGCGAGCCGAACCACCCCACCCCCTTTGATCTGTCTAATTCTATCTCCAGCATAGTTATTGTCCAGTGGCAGGACCCATTGTTTTAGAGCACCTTGCAGTGTCTGTTAACAATAATTTGTTTGCATTTCCCAGTAGTTCTTAGTGCCTTTATGAAATGTATGAAAGCGACTTCCCTGCCGCTTGGCGTTTCAGAATCCAAGATGGCGGCCAAGATGGCCGCAACATAGAACCAAAATTCATAATTTGTCATAACTTCTGTTAAAAGTTCAGTAGAACGTTGATGTTGGTGTCTAATAGTATAATTTTAAGAGTAAGGAATTGATTATAACGTTATTTTACTATTTTGAGGCCATTTGGTCATGTAATTCTAAGATAAATGCAAATTCTCATGAAAAATAGTACAGTACTACTACAATCTGTACTCATTACCGGGTATTTTGCAAAACCTGTATTCACTTATTCATTCTCTTTGGTTGGAAAAATCGCTAGTATCAACAATGGACAGTGGAGTGATATGTTTATTGAGACCAACTGGATGATGAAAGAACATATGGGACGAAGTGGCATAATTGGAACAACAGAAAACCCTCAAGACAATGGCAACTTGGGTGTTCATTATGGATGTGACAAGACCTTGACTGATGACCTGAATAAGATGTCTGGAGGCGGAGAGAATGTGCGAATAACCCACAAAAAGGTGTCTTCAAGTCGCATTGGTTGGGATGAAGATTATCGCCAATCACTCCACAGAACTCTCTTGTTATGCATTAACTCTATGGATCCAGATTCTCATGTCACAGGATCTCTGCTCTACATCTGGAGTGGTCAAGTAGCTCAACCAAATATAAATGTTGACAGGGCCTTGATCACTGGAGCCGAGCACTGATCAAGAATGAGAGATCATGGCCAGATGGCTATCACAACCACTCTCAAAAGGAGTAGTCACCTTGGAACAAAGCAGAAACGTCTCACAATTGGGAAGCACGTTGTTATTGACCAAGAAGCAATCTACGCTCATGTTATTGGCCTTCTAGTGAGTCAGCGGGACCTCAATTTCAACAAGTGCTGGCTTACAATGACCTGGAGTTGGTCGCTTATCCACCATAAATATTCCATGTTAATGGCCTGATGCGGGTTGCTACCGGAAAGTCACCCCTAAAGAAAAATATCCAGGTGGAAGTATCTCAACGCTTAAACATAGGGACCAACAGCAATAGTGATATATGTGTCAGCTGCTATTTAGACAGTGGACTGGCCAGCTCATAAAACTGTTGACATGTTAAAGAAAGACTTGTTCTTGATGATACGTTTATTTCACACCAAAAATGAACATAGACTTTATCTGAAAGAACAAGAGAAGAAACATTAATTTTTATGATAGTAACAATAGTTTGTAATTAAGTCTAGAACAGGAGAATGATTCAGTTCATACAGTATACTGTTTCAATAACATGGAAGCCTGTGTTCTAATGTGCGAGCGGGACGGTGGGTCGCACATGACGCCATGAGATAAGCCTTGTTTACATTGCCATGGCACACAACCCTACATCCCCCCAGCGCGGGGCTAAAGTCACGGGCTTATATTCATAGCTGCCAGTCACCAGAGTCCTGCCAGGCCGGTCTGCGAACTGTACGGCGGGGTTGGACAGAGGCTTGCAGGGTCGGTGGAGCTAACTGCGGCGAGCAAGGCAGGGTAACCGAATCTCCGGTGGAAGGAGACGATGGTGGAGCAGTGCTGCGAGTGCGTGCTGGCTCGGCAAGTCAGGTGTTGGCGGTGTCAAGACTGTTGATGCTCCACAGGGGTGGTGTCGTGCACAACAATTGGTGGGATGGTCGGCTGAGTTGAACTTGTGTGCGGACAGGGAGATACATTGGGTTTACTGGGAGGCGCGGCAACCGGGGCCGGCTCAGCGATGTCAGTGGAGACGGGAGTGATCCAGCGCAGGAATTTCCTGTTTCGAGTTGTTACCCGCCCTGAGCCGTCAATTTTCACGCTATACTTATCGAAGGGTAGCACTTCTGTCACAGTGCCACTCCTGTCCCACTTCTTCGGGTAGTTCCCAGCGCCGTTCTGCACGAAGCATCTATCACCGGCTTGAAGGGGCAGTTGTGGGCGAGTATGAGCGTCCAGGGCCTCTTGGACTGAGCGTAGCGTGTGCGGAGTGGACGATTCCTGCAATGCCCATGCCTCACGCCATGTCGGTCTGACATTTGAGTTAGCGAATTTCTCCAGCCGATTCACAATGGATAGTGAGTCCCGCAGCGGTTTTTCGAAGACAACCTGGGCGGGGGAGATGTCGTAGTCTGGATCCAGTGTGTTTCGTTGCTGTAGGAGTGCGCGAAGGAGCCTGTCATTGTCAAGTGAGCCGGTTGGTCCGATGTTTGACCGGAGGAGGCGTTTTGTAGCTTTAACCGCCACTTCTGCCCTGTCGTTGGACCTTGGGTTTTAGGCAAATGACACACGTTGGTCAACCCCCCCCGTTTCAAGAAGTCGCGAGTTAAGCTGGCTACGAATTCCGGGCCGCCATCGCTGGATAGTTCGTCTGGCACTCCGAAGGTCGCAAACAATTTCCGAAGGCATCCGATCAGGTCCTCTGCACCGGCGTGGGAGGATCCTGAGGGGCAGGCGAAGACCTCTGTCCATCCGGACAACCTGTCGCCGATGACCAAGTAGTGTTTGCCGGCAAAATCGAAGAAATCGGTATAGACAGATTCAAAAGGGGTCGACGGTGGCGACGATGTGGTCGCCGGCAACGAAGGTTGTGACGGAGCGTTCCTGTTGCAATCGGTGCAGGCCGCGCGAACGGCATGGACGTCGGCCGTAATGCCCGGCCAGAAGACGATTGCGCGGGCACGGATTTCCATGGACGATGTTCCTTGATGGGCGGCGTGCAGGTTATCGAGAACAGTGCGACGGAGTGAAGGCGGAACAAACGACACGGTCATCGAACATGACGGCACCGTCAGATACATAAAGGGCCTCCCGGAAACTGCCAGTATGTAGCAGCATGATGAAGGTCTTTATCAGACGCAGGGAAGCCGCTCTCAACAGTCTGTAGACGTGCTCGCATGTTGTCGTCCTTTGCAGTCTCTTCGACGATCCGCGACCATGGGAGGGACGATATCTCCGCAGCCTCGCGCTGGATTGCTGCAGGCAAGGCGTGCTCCATCTGGTCGTTGATACCTAGAGTATTGACTGAGATTGACGGGGATGGATGGCGGGATGCTGCGTCAGCAGCCTGGTTCGAAGAGCCTGGCATGTGCATGATTGAGAAGCGCCATGGCAAGGTGCGTTGTTTGAGTCGGAAGAGCCTGGTGTTGGCGATCTCGTCGAGGGTGCGGTCGCCGAAGATCTTGACCAGGGGCTTGTGGTCCGTGACCACCAGTAGATCATCACACCCCTGGGTGAAGAAGCATGTCTGCTCGAGACCCCATTGCGACGGCAAGCGCCTCTCCCTCATAGGGCGCATAACGAGACTGCGCCTGGAAGAAACGGGAGCCAGTAGGATGATCTGCCATCCATCCGGACAACAGTCTGGCACTTTGGAAGCGCATGCGCACTGCTTCTGGGTGAGGAAATATCCAATCCATTCATGGACCAATCGGGCCTTAGGCACGTACTCCTAGACGTGTCAAAGATTTTCACACCTTCCTTGATAGCCTCGACGATGGCGTATTTTGACGACTCGAATGCCTCGTCCAGAACTCGGGTCCAGAAAAAACTTGTATTTTGGGCTGAGGAAGGGCTTGAAGGGGGCCATGATATTCCTCAGCTGAGCATAATTGCTTACCTGGTTCACTAGACCGAACCAGCTGCAAATGTCCGTTGTGGACGTAGGTGTTGGAAAGTCCCTAATGGCATCAGCAAACTTGGGGAGGGGTTCGATGGAAGAGCCGGTAATGCGGAAACCGCTTCTTCCTCAAATGCAAACTCTACTTCCCTCATCGCAAACTGGAACTTGTCGGGGTTCAATACAATCCCTGATTTTTCAACAGTCTCGAGAAAGTCCATGGTGCGCCACCAATGGGTCTCCAAGTCCTCGTCGTGATGCACGGTATCGTCGACGCATCTCTCCTTGCGCTCGAAGTCGGACAGGACTGCGTCGAAACGACGGTTGTAACCATCGCTGGAGGAGAGAAAACCTTGGGGTGCCCACTGCCCGGCAGTATCGCCACCTGCCAAACGGTGTAATAAAAGTCGTCAAGCGGCGGTCTGACACACGGAGAGGGGCGGAATGGTATCCATTCCACGCATTTGTGACCGTCTTTCAAGAGCTGCCTGGGATCCGACTAGCGAGGTGAAATGGCGATTCTGTGGCAAAGGGTTCCCGTTGACAGTGGCGATTCAGCGGGACAAGTCAACGTTCTCCGTGGGGTACCATCGTGCTTTCGGGTAACCACCATCCGGTGGCACCAGGTCGCCGGTTCGCCATATGACGCGGTCACGCGGTCTATGACGCCCAAAGCTTCGTCGCGTAGCAGGTCCTGGTGCACCTTGTCCTGCCAGTGCAATGGTATCAGCGCAGCAGTGTGGCAGGCACGTGGGGTCGCAGCCTCATCCAGGTGTATCTCCACGGGAGGGCCGTCCATGGTAGGCAGGGGCCGGTGCGGGCATGTGTTAAACGTTGAAGGCGCATAACGGTTCAAGAGCCACTCTCGCATTTTCTCATTATTCTCCGGTCGGCAGGGGAACGGGAGTAAGGGTGGGCGTGTTGGCGGGTCTAGGCCTTGGGGCAGCCGCAGTCTATGTCGTTGTTGGTGCCCATGCTACATCCCGCATTCGATTCTCTGATAGCAGCAGTTGAGGCGCTTTCGGCTTCGCCACACTTCTTGTTGGCGCCACCAATAGTCGGGAAGTCCAACGGCAGAATTCCGAGTGCGCGAAGGGATTCATGGGACAGGAAGAAACTGTGAACATCTTTGCTGACGTAGATCATGCCACGGCATGCTATACCATTTCCGTTAGGGTTGCGCCCATCAATTACACCGAAGAAAGTCACTCGATGCTGATTTTTGACTTATTGGCGCCTGCAGGCTCAGGGAGACTGGATAAAGATCTTCGCAGGAGAATCCACTTGCTAAAAATTGGTTGAGTGACCAAACATCTGATTGCGCCCTATTGTCCGTAACACCATCGACATCGGCGAAGACTTGTTACGGGCGCAGGCGGCGTGCTCTGGGGGTCTTTTTGTCGATACTGAGGCGTAGCCTGACGGTAGGGTGTTTCCTGAAGCGGGCGCGGCGGCATTCACCGGCAGTGAAGATGTGGTGTTGGAGGACAACCACTTGAGATGACTGTTCGGGAGTTCCGAGCAGGCGAGAGACGCGTTTGCTGCGACGAGTGGTAATAGCAGAAATCTGGGAGAAAGGTTCGTGCTTAACTCAACCGAGTTGGCACTTGCTGGTTGCGCTGAGTTGCGTCTTTCGTCACGGCGTGTCCGGCGCTGGTGAAAGTAACACTCCTTGCACCGTTCGTGCGCCTACTTGTTCCACCCACGGAACGTTTCGGAGAACAGGAAAAAGGTTTGCCGACAGTCCGGACATGCAGCTCTTTTCGTTTTTTCTGCAGGCATTGGTAGATGGTTCTTAGCAGTGGCAGGTCCATGTGTGTTTTCCTGCCTCTGAGAGGTTGCCCGCTTGAACGATGAAATGGCCGAGTTCATGGTGGAGGGAAGGGCATTCCTGGCAATTTCTCTTCCCTCGACAAAACCAATTACGTCATTCACTGTCGGTAGTTGGGGCCCTTCGACCCCCAAAGCCTCGCGACGAATGTCCATATCGGCTATGCCTGTGAGCAGCACATCCCGAATGGACTCGCCTGTGTAATTCACCACGTTGTCTCGTCCACATTGGCATTTGCGGCGATGGCGAATGCGCATGTCTCTGCTTTGCCACGGACTCTGGCGGCGAAAGCACGGAAAACTTCGTCAGGGCTTTGTTGCATGGCCACGAGCTCGGCGCGTTTCACGCCACGAGAAACGGGAATAATAGCGAGTGACTTCATGGCTGCCATGATATCGGCGATGGGGCGGGAAGTAACTGTGGGATCTGCTTTCAGGAGGGCATCTCCCAGGCTGTCCGCGGCGCACTGGAACAACTGAAGTGAGGCCGACGCGTCGTCAATTCCGGATCCGCGACGGAAATTTTCCCAGCGGCGCTCAAAGGTGTTCCATGGTCTCGCTATGTACGCCCATGTCGATGCGCGGTCGGTCAGCTTCGGGCCGCTTGGGCGGGCAGCGGCGTTGGCATCGTTTGTGGCAGCTAGCGTGTGGGCAAGGTTGTGGTTGTTCAGGAGGGCCACAGCAACGGCGTCCGCCACTTCGCCGGTCTGGAAGGGGCAGTCTGGGACACCACACTGTAGAACAACCATCTTGAAAGTCTATGTTCATAGAGAAAGACTTGTTCTTGATGATACGTTTATTTCACACCAAAATTGAACATAGACTTTATCTGAAAGAACAAGAGAAGAAACATTAGTTTTTATGATAGTAACAATAGTTTGTAAATAAAGTCTAGAACAGGAGAATGATTCCCGTTCATACAGTATACTGTTGCAATAACATGGAAGCCTGTGTTCTAATGTGCAAGCGGGACGGCGGGTCGCACATGACGCCATGAGATAAGCCTTGTTTACATTGTCATGGCACAAACCCTACAATGTTCATATCAGGCTTCAAGGTGTGACTCTCTCAACGGTTATCTGAAGGTGATGTCTACCTCTGTTTCGACATATATCACGATTTCCCTAACAAAAGTAGTACGAGGGCTTCAAGAGCAACCGCTAGCCTTGTTCATCATCTCACACTGACAACTACACTGCCTCCTCGATATGCGGTGCTCAAGAACTACCCCAACAAGACACGGCTGAACACAATAATTTGTAAGTAGATCCTGAGTGATAAAGAGATCTTACAAAATGTGACACAAGACCACAAGTTGGTAGTCACAGGGGACAAGTCAGTTCCCACATAAGTGTCTAAATAGCTCAAAAGTACTCATCTAGATATTGCATCAACACATGAAGAGGCGGACATTTTAATTACTCAAAACAAGCCATCCAAATTGCAAAAGAAGACTCAAAATCACGAGAATGTGTTGTGTGTGATGAATAACACTGATGTATTTGCTTTACTGCTTTTCTTCTACATGAGTGAGAAGCTTGAGTCCTCCATGAAGATTCAGTCACCAATCAAAGGTCACACTTGCATTAACATAAAATAAACTACCCATAAACATACTGACATTGCACCGTCAATCTTAGCACTCCATGCCCTAACTGTTGAGGACTCAGATGCAGCATCCTATGGAGTTGGCAAGACAACGGCAATTGCTGTGTCGAGAAAAGTACGCACACTAGATCATTGTCGTAGATCAACTTGGCCAACTTACAGCAGATATTACTGAGGTGGTCTGCATGCTTCGGTTGCAAAGCATTATGCTATTCCATGACAGAGTGCCGCCAGCAACTGTGGACACAGAAAACTGGGAATTTAACAACAGCACCAAGATTGTGTAGTTTGCCACCCACAACTGAATCATTTGAGCAGAATGTTCGAAGAGCACACTACCAGGTCGCTCAATGGTACAGTGCCTTGATTGGAGAACCACCCCCTCTCAATGCAGTAGACTATAGATGGGAGGCAGATAAACAAATAAATGTCTTATCTCATGAACCATGAAAGATGGAGTATCCTACGCTCCTGAACACATCCTCAAGTTGGTCAAATGTGGCTGTGTATCAGAGCGACCGTGTAAACGTGGTAATTGTGGATGCATGAGGCATCAACTTTCTTGCACTATGTTATTCACCCTTTTAATACAAGGGAACACAAAACAGATGTCGCTGATTATGTAGATATTAAGAATTATAATTGTGATGAGGAAAATAATGAATAAAATGTCAGCTTTAGTATTAATTGTATATTATTTTTTTAGTGATTTAAGAGAATATCTTGCAATTATAATATCACCAAAAAGCCTCCAAATATGAAAATAGCGTTATAGTTAGATTCCTAAACCTAAATACATAATATTAGACACCAAACATCAAGGGTCTATTGCACTTTTAACAGAAGTTATGACGAATTATGAATTACTAGCCGCAAAGCCGCCCACCGGGCGGACTTTTTGGCTAGCTCCTGCGGAGGGCTATTGGTGGGCCTCGGCCCACCACCTGTGTTTGGTGGGCCTTCGGCCCACCAAACACAGACTCTCCAGATAGCCCCTTCTAGTTTCCTGAAATCATGAATGTAGAAATGTATGTATTAATGCCTTACCCATCACCCCCCACCCATTACCCATCACCCCCCACCCATTCACTCACCCATTACCCATCACCACACACCCATTCACTCACCCATTACCCATCACCTCCCCCCACACCTATTCCCTCCCCCCATCCACCATCACCCCCACCCATTCACTTACCATCACCCCACACCCATTACCCATCACCCACCCATTCACTCACCCATTACCCATCACCCTACATCAAGGTTTCGTCAATTCTCGCAACCTACATTTTTTTTCACAATTCTCGCTAATAGGCTTCTAAAAAAGAAGAAAACAAAAGTGATCGGATCATCTCATAAGTGGGCTTAAAAGTTGCCCCCGGTCGAGCTGGCTCCAAAACTGTGCCATATGATGGGATTGGGGCACGGGGGGGCGGCACCTATCGCGGACACACACCACACACACACACACACACACACACTTTCGCTTATATTATTACTAGCCGCAAAGCCGCCGGACTTTTTGGCTAGCTCCTGCGGAGGGCTATTGGTGGGCCCACCACTGTGTTTGGTGGGACTTCGGCCCACCAAACACAGACTCTCCAGATAGCCCCCTTTTAACTTTCCTGAAAAACATGGATGTAGAAATGTATGTATTAACGCCCAAACCCCTTCACATCACCCCCAACCCATTCACTCACCATTACCCATCACCCCCCACCCATTCACTCCCCATTACCCATTACCCCAACCCATTCACTCACCCATTACCCATCACCACACACCCATTCACTCACCCATTACCATCACCCCCCACCTATTCCCTCACCCCATCACCCCCCACCCATTCACTCACCCCTCACCCCACACCCATTACCCATTCACTCACCTATTACCCATCACCCTACATCAAGGTTTCCTCAATTCTCGCAACCCACATTTTTTTTTCACAATTCTCGCTAATAGGCTACTAAATTTTTTTTTAAATAAAAGTGATCGGATCATCCCATAAGTGGGCTTATAATGTGCCCCTGGTCGAGCTGGTTCCAAAACTGTGCCATATGATATGATTGTGCCACGGGGGGCGGCACCTATCGCGGACACACACACAGACACACTTTCGCGTATATTATTATAGATAGATGGTTCTATGGTATGGCCCATCTTGGCCGCCATCTTGGATTCTGAAAATGCCAAGCGGCTGGAAAGGGCCACCCAACCTAAATGCATAAAAACACAGAAACCTATTGGAAATGCAAACAAATATGTTAGCAGACACTGCAAGGTATATTTCCCTGCCACTGAACTACTATGAGGGAATAGGCTCCGCTCCGGACACCCACTGTCTGTGTGCGCGCCTAAGTTAAAAAGCGGGCGAGCTCTATCATCTCCCCGCTGTCCCTCTATTTTTCTCGCCATATATTTTGCGTACTAGTTTGCTAACCATGATAAATAATACGTTTCCTATATTACTTCGTTTTCTGACTGCTCAAAAAATTCCGCAGCAATGTTGCATCTCTTACCTACACACGATAATATACTATAACCTGTGTACACACACGAAATGTGTCTGTGCACCCTGTGTGCGGAAACGTGTGGTGGGAAGCCAGGTGGTGGTGAAGGGTACAGTCAGGTCAGTCAGGTTAGCAAACCCTCCCATGGACCTGCTGCCCGCGGCTAACTCCCTTTTACCTCTTGCAGACCTGGGTGCAGGTCTATAATACTGAGGCGAGTGTGAATGCAGTCATTTGACCCAAGACTTTGCGTCCCAAGTCATAAAAACACAAGTCATCTTGTCCCTTGTCCAACTGTCCCTAGGACAAACCGGACAAACCGTCATCAAGTGTTCCCTTCTCAAGCCGACTTGACCGCAAGTTTATCATTAAATTGTCGTCAGAGAGAGAGAGAGAGAGAGAGAGAGCGAGAGAGAGAGAAGAGAGAGAGAGAGAGAGAGAGAGAGAGAGAGAGAGAAGAGAGAGGAGAGAGAGAGAGAGAGAAATAAAAAGCGAATGGGAAGAGGGAAAATGGGAGAAAGGATGAGAGAAGACATATAAGAGAGAATGAGAGTGAGAGGAAAAAAAAGAGAATGGGAGATATAATAAGACAGGGTTACTTAATAAGATAGACAATAGAGGAGAGAGAGAGAGAGAGAGAGAGGAGAGGAGAGGAGAGAGGAGAGAGAGGAGAGAGAGAGAGAAGAGAGGAGAAGGAGAGAGAGAGAGAGAGAGAGGAGAGAGAGAGACATTAGAGCGATACTTTTTCGAGCGGAGGACGTTAG